>JAQGAP010001660.1:0-18656 GCA_034697805.1 Orchesella bifasciata
CTTTAAAAACTGCATTTATCTGCATATGAAATTCCCGAATCAAAATTTTGTCTGCGACCACTTTGGCTGAGTTCATATGATCAGACTCAGCAGAATACCTGATCATCTGGAAATTATAGGCTATACAATTGCAGTGGGTTTCCTGATGTATCCATTCCTTCTTGGCACGCTTCCTTGGATTATATCGTATGATCCAATTAATTACACTCTCCGTGATTTGACACCGGGTATCCCAAGAAAATGTGTTGCTACGATAATGTACACCACGGTTTCATTCTTTCCTGCTATTCACTGCGGTACTTTCATTCTGCAGGTGTTGGAAAACTTGCATAATTTAGAGTATGGCTCAGCTCAAATGGAATGTTTGAGATACAAACATTTTCGTTTTTGCTATGGCCTTCACCTCCAAATGAACATTTTGGAGGTGATTAATAACTCCAACTTCTACTTGTATTGGCCTGTCAACCTTGCCGTTGGGATCACGGAGAGTATTCTTGCCAACGTGATTTGCATAAGGATGTATAATCGAGAGGATATGCGACCCTTTTTTGCAGGTGGAGTTTTCATACTCATTTGGATTGACTATTTGTTGATATTTTTTACAAAGCATGCAGGAAATCCGAGGCGCATCACATCCAAAACTATTCACAATTGGAAGAGAATGGTTCTGAGAAAAGTGTGGAGAAAGCAGGTGAAAGCAATGCGACCCGTGACGTTTCGAGTGGGACCTTTGTTTGAAGCCACAGAAACAACTTCGCTGACATGCTTGAACACAATTTTGGACTTTTCGATAACAGCATTACTGGCTTAGATGTGCGACCCTCCGTGAAGACTTTCTTTTTCTTGTGACAGAAAGAATGAAGATATTTCTTAGTAAAATGTTGGAGTATTCTGTAACAGTTCTGCTTTTGAAACTAATTGACAAGCCGAACTTTTCAAAAGGCATAGTTTTAGGGGATCTTATTACGTAACTGTAATTAGTTAATTAATTGAGTTTAATAAATTAATACAATAAGTCAATTAATTAGAACTATCGCCATCCGTAACTTAATTTTACGAGCTTTTCCAATTATTTTTATGGGTTGTAGTCTTTTAGCGACATTATATATTTCCTTAAAGGTTTACCAAACCATCAAATTTAGGCTATGAAACTTTGGCATATTCAAGGTATTTATATTTTTTGAATTTTTGGATTGAATGACATTTTAAAGATTGTTTTTTAGGAACGGATGGAGCTCAAATTAACGAATAAGAAAATGTTATGCGATAATTAGTGGATAGTTAGAAAGTGGATCCGTGACACAAAGACATAAAACAACGACTGTGTGCAAGGTCAAAAAGTGTTTAAAACTTGAAATGACCAAAATTTCACAACAAATGTAAATTTTACTGATCCACTGTTGACTATATTCATTTTTTTTAATTTGATATATTGCATCAAAATTTATTACACTTAATATCAATCAAATTCTTTTATGAAATGTGGCATTTTGAACAAATGTAAACCCAAAACTTTTTACGACTTGAATGTGTTACATTGGTTGTCAATGGGTGAAAAAAATGCACAACAATATATAACATAATAAAATACATATGCGAAAAAGTAAGTGCAGAATAAATACATGCTTGTGCTGCAACCACAGCTTATGAAGATCCTACATTGAATTCTGCAAAAATAAAGGGCAACACTGCATGCAACAAGGAGAAAGTAGGATTTGTAGATTTCTCTTAGCCGTGACATATACGTACACACATGTACTCCTGTATATTGTACCTTTATTTGCTTTCAAACTCACAAATGTCAAAAGTAGAGTTTTATTGCAGCTGATAAGAGTTATAACAGTAACCCAAATTAAAAAGTAGAGTCAACGGTCTCCCTCAAACAAGCATAATATATAAAAAGTCAGACTCGGTGTGGTGAACTCTCAAGGATTTTACTTGGTAATTAAGATTCTCTGAATGGAAATGGTCAAAGTGTCAACCTCTGCCTGGAATTTGTTCAGTACCATATTTCATTTCAACTGGGAAGTACCTCACTTCATAAAACTCCTCATTATTCCCAACATTTGAATATAATAACAACGATGACTATTCTATCTGGAGCAGGTGAGAATACAAATTTATAGTTGCAGTGTTCCGTATTTGAAGAAAATCTTTATTCCTTAATTAGTGTCATCTTCCGCCCAAAAATCCCAGCCTGCAAGTGCAAAGCCACAGGCACAACCGCAGATAGTCATTGTAAGAGCTCCAGTTCTCCGTTCTATAGGTGCTCGGACATTATGTCCGCGTTGTCAGAGAGAGATTTACACCAACACAGAGAAAAAGCCGAGCATTTGTGCATGGGCGTCTTGTTGCGTGATTTGTCTCATCGGTTGCTTCTGTGGCTGCTGTTTCATCCCACTTTGCATGGACACCTGCAAGGACACTGACCATTCTTGCCCAGAGTGCAGAGCGGGGTTGGGTACTTATAGAGCATTCTAATTAAAATCATTTCATTTAAAATGTTATACAATTTATTTCCAAAAATCAAATGGAGAATAAATATTGAGCTTGTTTACAAAACATATTGTGTTACAACCAAATTTATCTTTTTCAACATATGTGTAATAAAATGCACTGAAAAGCACAACAAGTTTCTCCAACTCACATCTCCATTTGCGGTCGTAGACCGTAAACAACCATAGTTAGCATCGCGTGCAACATGCAACGTAAACCTGGACCCTCCAAAATTATATAGGATGGATGTCTATGTTCCTTTCTGATATAAATCCAGGTAGGCAACCCCACCAAATTTTTTGTAAATTGAATGCATACGTTTCAAGCACATTGAAATGACCAAGACTTAAAATCAATACAAAAGTGCTACCATATTTCTCTGTATATCATGAACTGATTACTGATATACTTGAGAGTTCTTGAACAAATTTTTGCACACTAATGAAAATCTAAACAATGTTTAAAAGAAGATAACACGCATATATCCCCAACATATATAATTCCATTAGAATGTATTGATTATTGAGCATTCCGCAAAGGCAAATGGGTACTACAATTATGTTTGTGTACTAAAATCTTGCGTAGTTTTGTCTGTTTGTATAAAAACTAGAGTGTTTGAGTAGTTTTGTGTCCATACGTGTTATTTCATTTTTCATTGTCATGTACTAAAAAATAGTTCGGTATTTTTTGTCAGAACATTTTTTAAAGCAAATTTCACTACGAAATTTTGACATAAAATAATAAAATCAAGCCAAAATTTAGAATGAAATAATGGGTGTTCAAATTTACATTTCCTTTGATAATCCATCTGCTACATTTAAGCCATCGGAATTGTTAGCAGGAAGCGTTTCAGTACATACCAGTGACCAACTTGAAGTTAAAGGTTGAGTTATAACAAAATTTCGAAAAAATAAAATTAACTTTAAAAATTAATAACGTCTGCCTTCTTTTCAGAGTTGAAACTAACATTTCGTGGGGAAGGAGAAGTGTTCTGGACATCTAATCAGCATCAAATTCATCATCATCACGACGAAACTCATCACCCTCATCAACAAGTCTATCACCAACCTCATTCAAACCAAATCCAACCTGTTCACCTTGTGGAATATCGAAATGAGGAGACCTACCTAGATGGGTCTATTTTGCTACCTTTATTTCCAGATTTTGAAAGTCAACCAGATCCAAAGCCCAAAGATTTGCCGGTGGGCTTCACTCAAAACATCCCTTTTTCTTTCCAACTTCCATCAAAACTCCCTTCTACTTACTTACAAGTGGCGGCTCACGGTTCAATTAAATATTTTGTGGAGGCTTGTCTCACTTCGAAAAACTCATTTCTCAAGTTGCCCTTCGAATCCAACAAATCATACAAAAAGCATTTTACTATTGTAGGAGAACTAGATTTAGGACTAGTAAATGGGTCACTGGATCCACTAACGAAAGAGGAGCGAAAGAAATTCATTGGGTATGCATGTTGTTGCAAAAAAGGAGGGGAATTTGTTATGAAATTGGATTTGCAAAGGAGTGGATTTCTCGCTGGTGAGGTTATTGGCTTTCAGGTAGGTTACAAAAATGAGTCAAGGGCTACCATCAACAGGATTACTGCTAGTTTGATTCAGGTAAAATTTGAAATATGTTAACATGCTAAAAACAAATAGGTGCTTATTTTAAATTAAAAAATACATTAGACCATTACGTATGTAACCTCCGGAGAAGAGAAAACTGAACTCAAGGAGTTATGCGAAGATTCCCAAAATACCAAAATATTTCCGGGCGTTGAGTGGGAGTGGAAAAGTCAGTTGGTAGTTCCCAGTGGAACGATTCCAACTGATTTTGGTGGATGTCGAATAATGCTTATCAGATACACTCTGAAAGTGAGTATATTTTTTAAACATTGTATTACCTTAATTAATTGTGATAGACAGACAATTAAATGTTTTATTTTATTCGAAGGTAATTGGATACGCTTCATGGGGGAGAAAGTGTGTGCTGGAAGTTCCTATCGTGATTGGCACTTCGATACCCCCAATAACTTAACGGATCGTGAATAGCTTTGCAAAAACGGATATAATTTTTGCTAAAATGTCAAATGTTTTTGGTGTTACATTCTTGTTCAAATGATTTTGTAATTAAACCATTGCACAACCGCAAAATATCAATTTACACTGTATGTAACAAGTTTCCAGCACTATAGTCTTGGAGTCTTAATGTCATAGGTTGCAAATTTGGCATTCACATTACAAACCATTACTCGAGACAGACGTGTAGATTTTGAGATATGAAGCGAGTAGGGAAATAAATAATGACATGCAACACGCAACAAATTCCGTAATTTGCACGGCGTGACGTCCTATGTTGAGGCAAGTGGCAGGTGTCATATACATTTTTGTAGTGTATAGCACTCCTGTACATTTAAAAGCGAAAGCATAAAAAAGGAAAAGCCAATTTTCTTTGAAGTGGATGGGAGTTTTTCATGTTATGCCTTTATAGATTTGACATTTCCACAAATACATACCTCAACCTGGTAGTTTTATATCATTTATTTCTCCGAAATACAAACAAACGTAACTAAGCATTTGGCATGGGAGAGAACTGGAAAGAGAACCAAGTGAAAGTCGTTGATCCCCTCCCGCTTTCCAGAGAAACATGCATAATTACTTATGTATGAGTGGGCAGACTGAATTATGTCAAACAACCTTAATTTTTATAGTCAGTCCTGTGCTTTATTTGTTTGCTATCTGCGACAGAAAAAAAGGAATTTTGTTGTGTTGGATGAAACCTTAGTGACATGTTGAGCTTCAGATAGAGCACAGCTGTGCGTTTTTTTTTGCGTAATATTTTTTGTGTAAAAATGGGAACAAAAATTCACATCCAATTTGATAACGCGGCGGCCACCTTTCGACCTGGGGAAGTTATAAAGGGAACTGTTCTTGTTAACGCAACTGAAATTAAACGTAAGCGATTTTTTATTAGAAAAAGAAACGTAATATTTTTTATAGAGATTTGATTACTTTTTTTTAGAGTTGACTATAACATTCCATGGCGAAGGAAATGTCCTCTGGAATGAAACGAAATTCGGCCAACTTGCACAAGATGCTTATGACTTGCAACAAGGAATTCATCAAATTTCCCACAATAAAGTCCACCCTACCACTTCATCATCAAGTGGAAATGCTTATCATCATCATCACCCTCGTCAGTTTGCAACTGAGGATGGAACTCAAACGGAAGTGGATTTCGACCCTGATTCTGGGGATGTGAAACGAATTGTTTTGGAATATAAAAACCAAGAAATATACATGCACACTTCTCTCAACCTTCCTGTTTCAAATACGGATGGAAATTTGAAAGAACAAAACATCCCATTTTCCTTGCAACTTCCACCCAATCTCCCTTCCTCTTGTGAATTGGCCCAAGGTTCCATTAAATATTTTGCAGAGGGAAAGCTTACATATAAGGACACCTTGCTGAGGGTTCCCCACGATAAAACGATAATTTGCAAGGAAGCTTTCACCATTTTGGGATATATGGATTTAGCTAAAGCAGCTGGAGTTTTGAAACCCTTCGTAATTGAAGATGGGGAGCACTTTTATGGGTTTCCTTGCTGTTGTAAAAGAGGAGGAGAATTCGGGATAAAACTGTGTTTAGGAAGGACTGGCTATATTCCTGGAGAAAAAATCAGTTTTGAGATGAACTACAAAAATGGAACTAGTGCTACAATCAAGAGGGTTACAGCGAGTATAATGCAGGTAAAATTTAAACAAAAAATGGAAATAATCAATCGATTTTATCGATTTTTTTTACTTTCAGACCATTACATACATTTCAAGCGGGGGAAAACAAGTAACTGAAGTCCACCAACTGTGTGAAGTGCCTCACAACATCAAAATATTTCCGGGGTCGAAGGGAGCTTGTATGGGCCAGGTGCCTGTTTACACCAACGCGATTATAACGGATTTTGGGGGCTGCCGGATAATGCATGTTAGACACGCATTCAGAGTAAGTTAATAGAAAAAAATCAACAGTAATTTTTTTTCTTATTGAAGTAAATTCTAATTTAACTTTAAAATTAGATAACGTCAAAGGGTTCTTGCCGGAGGGAAGCCGTAGTTGAAATTCCAATAACAATTGGAGCGAAACCCGCAGAAAGGGAAATGGGAGAAAGAGTCAAAGAGCAGAAGTCAAATTAGCTGAAAAATTTCGTGGAATGGAAGCTTGTTGATCATAAAAGTACTTGTTACAAATGGAGTCTTGCAATAAAACAACTTCCCGTAGAAATTCCAACATATATTTTTCGTGTAGTTTCTTGGAAAAAATCCCAAATGCAAAATGATTATGAGCACGCGACACTCTGCGTCCTTGTAAATACATATAAAACGTGCCACTGGCTTGTTGACGGCAAAATGTAAAGCAAAGCATGAAATCCGGAAAAGGAACAACTTTCTTTCATGTGGATAAGGACGTGAACGACCTATATATATTTTTTACGCTTACTTTCTACACTCCGCAATGAAAGAAATGCCTCATTCTTTATACACCTACAACACGACATAATGCAAATGCAATCTCTATCGATTTTAGCTCAGGGGAGAAGTGGAACACTTGCGGGTTCTGTTTCAGATTTGGGACAGATCTCTATTTAGTTAATTTTTTAGGTTAGTCTAGAACTCCAAGACAAAAATGGGAATATTGTTGTTTGAGTACGAATTTAGTTCCATTTTGCACCTTGGCTTTGGCACAACTCACAATTTGTAGAGCTAAACTATTTGTTTTAAAATGGGTGGAAAACTCCGTATCCAGTTTGACAATCCGTCCTCCACTTTCCGAGCTGGAGAATTGATGAAAGGAGTAGTTTTTCTTAATTCTCAGGAACTAAAAGGTAAATAAATAATCAAATTGTAATAGATTAAAGTTAATGATATTTTAATATAAAATACGCAGAGATTACAATTACCTTTCATGGGGAAGGAAATGTCATCAAAAAGGAAATAAAACTTGGACATTATGCACAAGAGGCGTACAATTCCTCATCTAACCAAGTTCACCCTTCGTCAGCAAATCCATATTTTCAAAAACGGAAGGCAGCAGCTTCAGGAATGACGCAGACAGAAGTACACATAGATCCTGCAACTGGAGAAGTACAGCGGCTTGAGTTGGAATATCGGAATCAAGAAATCTACATGCATTCTTCCATTTCCTTTCCGGTAAAAATTGATGAGGGTTCAAACGAGCAGAAAATTCCATTTTCTTTTCAGCTCCCTGGAAATCTTCCAAGTTCTTGCGATTTGAGTACTGGCTCGATTAAATACTTTGCTGAGGCTTCAGAAAACGTTAAGAAATCGTCCCTAAAAATTTCTTATGACAGTTCAGATTCCGCTCAAGTCCCTTTCAAAATTCTTGGAAATTTTGATTTAGCTCTGGTGAATGGAGCCTTGAGTCCCGTGATGATTGAAGATGGAGAGCAATTTTATGGGTTTGGGTGCTGTTGTGCAGAAGGGGATGAATTTTGGTTGAAGTTAAATTTAGCAAAGAGTGGATTTGTTCCGGGAGAAAATATTAGTTTTTTGGTGAGCTACAAAAATGAGTCGACTGTCACTCTCAAAAAGATTGCAACAAGTTTAATTCAGGTAGAAAATTAATTTGAAATGAATTATAGTAAATTCTATTTAGAAAAGGTTACAAATTTCACTCGTTTTTTATAGACCATTACTTTCATTGCTGTTGGGAAGGAACTGACTGAAGTCAACCGAATAAGTGAAGTCTCGCATTCCATCAAGATGCATCCGGGTGCAAAGGGTGCGTGTGTAGGACAGCTACCTGTTCCCACCTCCACTTACATAACGGATTTTGGTGGATGTCGGATAATAAATGTTAGATATGTGTTTAGGGTATGAAAATGTAATAATTACCGTTCACATTAGCCTATTATTTTAAGTAGTGGAGTTTAATATGATTTTATATTTTAAACAGGCTACAGCTCGAGGATCATCTGGGAAAAAGGCAATAGTTGAAATCCCAGTAACAATTGGCAGTCCAACTACTAAAAAAAGCAGTGATGGGGTCAAAGTGCAAGAGCCCGCAAAAATTGTGCATTGTAACCTCTGAATGCACTACAAAAATATGTGTTATTTTCATGCATCGCTTTAGATAAGAAATGCTTGATATTAAAATTTTATGTGAACAATACTCTGAATATTGAAATCCATTATTTTCTTGTTTTTTTAACTTTTAACGTGTATGATATGTACCCTAAAAGATACAGGCAAGAATTTCAGTTTTTAATCATACAATTTGTCAATAATTATGTAATAAGCATTCCATTTTTATACATTTTTCTTTTAAAAACAATGTTTATTCTAAATGTATTTTTTCAGATGCTAGGAATAGACTATTTTATTGGGTTTGCTGCTCACAAATAAAGTTGTTACACACAAAGTATTATATTATTTCACGTATGATTATTTGAAGTCGTATGAATTAATGTCATCAAAATATTTAAGCAATACAACCAAAACTCCCCTCCTTCCAATTAACAATCAATACTTGCTTTCCACCCGAATACTCACAACATTTTTCCTGTCACTGACATTTAGTTCCCTTAAATGACCAACATTCTTGCTTCTAATTTTCAGACTTAAATACATTATACTAATCTTTGCCATTTTAACAAACTCTCTAATTTTGCACCGTATCTCATACACAAATATGATTGTGGAAATAAATAACAACAAACAAATCAATAACATTATCAATGTGAAAGCGGAGAAAGTAATGAGCTCAGAAGTGATCTGAGTCCCTAACTTTCGGGAGTCTGTTATTCCCAACAAATAATCCGTTCTCATTTGCGCCCACTCATCCCACTTTGAATTCAGCCCAGCTTCGTTAACCTTCTGAATAGTTTTCATCACCCAATACCGATTTTTTGTTCCAACCTACCAGTACTTGTATTGTAGTAAATATTGACACAAAAATTGGCACCCAAGAAGGCCTATGGTACGAAATGGTCCATTCTAAAACATTGTTCAATTACTTATTTGATCCGTTCAAGTATGCATTTAACATTTATTTTCTGCAGACATTTTGCTAAATGAATGAAGAATATGGTAGAACAATTATTTGTCAGGTAGTTCCCGCTCGCCAATACTAACAACCTTGTGTGGTATAATTTGGATCAAAATGACATAACATTTATATTTATTTAATTATGGATCTTAATTGAAGTAATATTTTGTGAACAATTGTATTTTGTAAATTATGTTATAGTTTAGACTTACAAATACATAGTACTTAAATAAAATAAACTTTAATTATTCCCTTTACATATTACGTGTTCATTTTATTGTTTATTTTAAGAACGCGATAAATTGTCGCACGGGTTTCAGTAATTTACAGACTTTTACAGGAATTCTGATAGTTCAACCCGGAAGATATTTACAAGCTTTATGAAATAAATACCGGCTTCCACATTTCAAATATCAGAGTCACAATGCCAAACAAAAGCATACTACCGCATACAATCAATGTTCCGGACATTGCAGAAAGCTTCATGGGCACAAACATACTGTCATCCTTTGCAGTGTTTGCCACGAAAACATAACTAAACATAGTTCCATTACTCAACCCCATCTTTCTTACATTATTTGTGGAATGAAAGTCCTTCAGCTTTTTAAAACTGATGTGACGACGAAACAGGTACTCGTAAGTTCCTGATTGTACAAACCGTCCCAAAAACTTAGGAAACCGGAAAGTTGCAAATATTTTCTCTCGTTGTGAATAAAAGTTTCTTAAGCTAAAGAAAGCCGCCTGTTTTGGGATAAAGCGGTAAAAATTGTGTTTTCCGAAAAATACTACTTTCCAATGTTCGTTGCAGCCCCCTTGGCACATAAGTGCAAATCTTTTAAACTTGACATTGATTTTTTCATTTAGTCTAGGTTCGATCGACGTTAGCTCTGTTGAGCTTTTAGTCGGATAATATAAAACTGGAATTCTTTTGCCATTTAGTACATGACTCAAACTCTCAGCCTGATTTGACCAAGGAAATACTACCTTTTGCAAGATTTTATTGTAAAATGTTACAAAACGCTTAGGTACTTTGGGACCGTTGTTATCCTGAAACAATTTATACAGTTCCCAGTGATACGCACTTGTCCTAGAAAAGAGAAGTCTGGACTAGAAAGTAATTCTTCCATATCTCGTGGATAGTCTGCTGGTAGTTTTGGCGATGACATAAACAAATACAGCGTTGAGTTGTAAAATTGTCTCAGTACGATTGCCCCAAAAATCCACAAAATTAGAAGAAACTTTCCCCACTTTCTACATCCGATCCAAGGAGCATCTTGCTCCAGTAATACCGAACATTCCCAAAATAATACATACTTCAACGGATTTCCATCGACATAAACCCACCAAAAGGAAAACCAAAACAGAGCTGTGAAAATACCTAACCAGACCAAGAAGTCAAAAGGCTTTAAAAATGCCTTAAGATTCGTGTCCAAGAATGAAATTTTTGGGAGGATAATTTGAAATGTGAAATCCGTTTGCTCAAAGAAGAACGGAAAAACCAAAAATATATAATTATATTTTGTAATTCCATAAAAGAATAACTCAGCATCAGAAACATGGAGTTCATTACAAGCTTTCAAGTTTGAGCAGTTAATATACTTATAGTATTCTGCCATTAAACCACACCTGTTGGTGATAAACCTATCATTAGCTTCCGTATATGATTGCACAGAGGTACAATCATCTTGAGTGTTTCCTGATCCAAGACCAATCTTAGAATGGATTGCTTCCCAAAACTGAGCTAAGGTTTTGAATGACAAGGTATGACTCTTGGAAAGTTCAATTAGCTGAACTGGAAATTTGAGGACTGCTTCTCCTCGATTAAATGTCGTCGACTGTCTTAAAATGCCATCACAAGAATAACATCCAATGTGTGCAGAGCTTGATGATTGATTAACAAAAATTAATAACGGAACTGTAAAAAAAGAGACAACCCTCCAATCGTATTGATCATTCTCATAAAATATTTTCACTTGGCTTGTAACATGTAAAACAATGACAGCAGGAAATTTTAAGGTTTTCTCTTGCCACTTTTGTTTAATATACATTTGCAAAACTAGGTTATTTCGAGAATTGTAGTGTGGAAACGGTGAGTCAGAATATAGTAGTATGTCAGGAGAAGAAAACCTTTGTGCTTTCGTGGTAATAAAGTTAGTACTCAGGATGGGAACAAAGACATGCTCTTGAACCAAATGGTATATTTTTACAGCAGTAGAATTACGAATAAGCTTTTCAAGTAGCAAACAATCAAATGTTAAGAGAACACATTGAAGAAGAATACAATTTCTGAAAGCTGGCTCCGTGAAATGAGTTTCTTTTTCGAACAGAAAGTTTGTAGTTTAATCTCGGAAATGGTAAGTTAAAACGTTACGAGCATCTTTCCAAACTCCAGTCTTTTCCATTTAAATATATTTTTGTGTCTAAATTTGCTTGTTTAGGAGTACTTTTTAAATGACTCATATAAAACAGGTTTAAAATACGGAGTAAATTTTGAATATAATAAATATCAAATACTTTATACCACGTTAATCTCCAATATCTACGTAAACTACTTGGGTCCTCTAAGGAGCCGAAGCAAGTATAAGCAACCTTTGGGTCATAACCACAAAGCCACTATGTTTAATTTAGTTGCCGAAGTGAAGTAGGTTGTTTCAAATATGAATTAATTGACAAGAAAATTTCAAGTTGTATCAATCCCTTTTACAATTTTTGTTTCAATGGTGCTTACATAGCTTATTGTTTTATAATTTCACTCACTGAATGATAAAGACTCTGACAACGATTTAAATCATTGAAACATTGATTGGTACTGTGACGACGATTACGCACTTCACTACAAATTTGACAAAAAGGACAACAGCAGTTGAGGTTTCAAATAGCTTTTAGCTCGTTATTTGTAAAAGCGTTTCTGATGACAAGCATGAAATTTTTAGTAAATTCATTAATTTATGTTTCACTGAAACATTCATTCAAATAACCTGTCAAGCTAATGAGAGCTACTATATCAACTCAATATATCATTTTAAGATAGTTTTACGTAGTATTAAAGTCAATAAAATACAATTTTTAAATTCTTTCACACTATGATATGATATGCTAAGCAATGAAATCGTTTATCGGAAAGCACTTTGTCGTAAAATGAAGCATTTCGTTTCACAGGCCTTTTTTGGTATGGATTTTTTTGTCATCGTTTTTTCACCAAAAGCAGGTTTTCTAGGTTAAAATCTTGTGAGGCAACTTATGGCACTGCTTAAGGTTTAAAAAATTGCCCTCAAAAAAAGCTGGGGGCCGTTTTAGTTTCAACGACCTTCGTTTTTGGTCCAAAATGGTGTATTTGTACCTCTACAAGATTTTTGCACATACATACCCCTTAGGTGTTTCCAAACTAGTAAAACACAGCTTCTTAACGTCCTAACAGCACCTTCAGCTAAGCGGTATGTATGAGAAGGCCGACGCTATCGCAGCTGGAAGTTAAAGAAAATAGGAAAAATCGCTAGCGATAAAACTTTGGGAAAAGAAAAAACGGAAAATTAAGGATGGTTTCGCACAATAATGGTCAGTAATCTGTAATAAAACATACTTCCTGCAAAATGGGGGGAATTCCAGAAAAATTTAATGCCAAAAGAGGCAGTGATAGAAATCAAGAAAGACAATTTTTGGACTTCCAGCTGCGATAGCATCGGCCTCCTCATACATACCTCTTAGCTGAAGGTGCTGTTAGGACGATAAGAAGCTGTATTTTACTAGTGTGGAGATAACTAAGGGGTATGTATGTGAAAAAATCTTGTGGAGGTACAAATATCCCGTTTTGGCCCAAAAACGTAGGTCCTTGGGACAAAAACGGCCCCTAGCTTCTTTTGACTGCCATTTTTTAACTTTAAGCAGTGCCATTAGATGCCTCACAATATTTTAATCTAGAAAACTGCTTTTGGTGGAAAAACAATAACAAAAAAATCCGTACCAAAAAAGGCCTGTGATACAAAATGAGCCAAAAATGGATATTGTGGAAAGGTGACTTTATTATAAAGCTTAGAACGCCATTAACTTTCCAACACTGGACCGTTGACACATCAACTGTTAAAAGTAGCTTTGTCTAAATTGAATGTTCTTCTAACATAAACTCGTTTTTTATGCTTACTAACTTTGTCAGAACGTCTTTTTGTCTAAAGTAAACTTCTCCTTTGCTGTCGTTTTCTATGGCAAAAGTTTGTTATATATCTAAAAATCAATCGAAATAGAACTTAATTTATAGAACCCTATTTCAGTATTATGTTGTAGTAAATGATTACGTTTCAATATAAATGTAGTAGGTCAAAATAACTCAAATACTTGAAATTCCCGGACTTGACTAGCTCAATAATTCAATCAACTTTGCTATGAAATAATACAATTGTGGAGATTAAGTTACAACAGTTCATTCGATTACTAAAAATAAGTGAAGTCAAACACCCACACACGAATCCAACCGCTTCATCATGTCTTGCCCACGAATGTCCTGCATGACTTGTCTAACTTTTATTTATTGCCCACTTTGCAAAACATGCGTGGGTGTTTAATCATTTGCCTATTGATTAACTTGTGGCTACCAACCGTGTTAAACGATAAGCTGACTAGAAGCACAATCACAAACCAATTTACGAAGATAAACATCGCGGTTTGTAGTTCGATATCTTGCAGTGGTAATTCAATTTATGACATAAGCTGACTTTGTCGATGGTTCAAAGTCAACTATCAAAGTAGTTGTTTTTGCGAGTTCGTGCAAAACGTGTAAATGGTGAAACCGTTGCTTCTAAACAAATAGTATGACTTGAAAAAAAACTAGGAAAAATGTTGTTGCAAACCGGTCTTATTCATCAAGTCACCCGGATTTTCAATTGTGTCTCCGAACGTTTTAGCCCGATTTCTCCATTTCCTTATAAGTGGAATGGAAGTGAATGTGTACAAAAATTCGAAATCGAATCCCGTTATAAAAAATTCTGGCTTTTCCCTTTTCTTTCAATTTGCTTCGTTGTAGTTCTTCATCTTGTAAATCTTGTGAGTGGAAACATACAGAGCTCTTTTGACTTCGCTTTATTTTTCTTCTACCTAGTCATAAATAGCACAGGCTCTCGATACTTTATTTTTAGTCGTTATCATGGGGAGGAGGTTGTTGGATTTTTGAATCAACTTCTCAGCTTTGAAAAGAGTAACGAAAGATTCTTCAAAAATTGTCGTCTCCAAACCTGGGCTTATGTCAAGATCATAAAATTTATAGTGACACAAATCGACATCTCACTGAGGTTGGCCTACATTGGCTTCACAGTTATTGCTGCTATTGCACCGGAAACTTGCTGGAACCCATTTTTCTGCTTGGTCCTCAATTTGCCCCAAAATGTTAAAACAAGCTTGGCCGGGTTACCCCTCAATATCTTCACGTTTATACTGACTGGCCTGTATCATTGGAGTTTTAAATATGTTATCATTTCATCCATCACGATTAGTTTCACGATCAGCACCTTTTCCATTAACTGTTGCTTGCAAGCAATAAAAAGGTAAGTATAAATATTTGAGAAAATTCTTTCATATGTTAGTTTTTACTCAGATTTATAATTTTAACTCTAGATCGATTTTCCAACGAAATGAGGGAGTTCGAGATCAAGAATTTATAAAGCTTTATAGCCAGGTCCAGCTACTTACAAAGACCTACAATGAATCTCACGGATCGTACATAACCGGAAATGTCATCTTCCAAGGCTGCTTTGACTTTGTTGTTTTTGGATTTTTCGTTCTATCCAAGAAGCCTGAAGAATTTGACGTTACTCACGAAGTAACAAATATTTCCGTTTTCCTAATGTCCGCCTCAATTATGATGTCATCCCGCATTCCTGCTGAAGTATACTCCACAGGCTTCTCGGTGCGAAACGTTTTGAAAAAAATGTTTAGTGGGTCTCAGTGTCAATTGCGTGGATTAAAACTGTGTAGAATGAATTTGCGTTCTTTGGAACCTATAAGAATTAAACTATTTTCCAACAATTACTTTGACAGGCTGACCCCATTAAACTTGTTTGCATTTTCTTTAGGAAGACTACTTGATCTATTACTAATGCGTTAAATATAAAAAGTCTGTAGAATGTTATGTATCAATAAAAAAGTACCGAACTCAATATTTACGTTCGATTGGTCAACAAATAAAGTAACTCACATCATCACTTCACCTTAACATCACTCAAATTATTTGTGAGCTTTGATTCAGGAATGAATATAACTGACAACTTTGGGCTCGCAGATGAGTAAAGATTATACGACCAGGATGATTAAAACCTGGGATAAGCATATTTTGACTTGTTGCAGTAATACCAGCATACAAATAATACATATGATTGACGGAAGCATTTTAACTGGACTTCCCATCGAAATACATAGCATGCAAAAAGGGTGAGAATTTCACTACTATTTTTTCTCTTGAAGAACAGTCTTGTTCTTGCAAGTTTGCGAATACAATGAACTCCTACCCTCGGAAGCTGAATACATCCAAGATCCAGGGATGAGCAAGATCAATGTGGACACATGAAATATGAGTAAGTATAGTTTTGACCTTGATTTTATCTACCACGATGATGATCACGATGAATAATCATGAGAAACAGCAACATTCAATTCCGACAACATTGCAACTCAATGTTATTCTGATTTAGTTTTTTGCACGCATATTACCAACATTGTGTAAGTAATTGCAAAATGCAAGCTGGGTTGAGACTGAAATCCTTCGTTGTTCATGGTTCATTCCAGCGAAAAGCAAGAGAAGTTGCATCAGTCAACCAAAACCACTCAACATTTCCCAAATTTTAAATTGCATCTATGAAAATCTTTCTGATTTATATTAATTTAAAAAGAATTTTTAAATAAAATTACCTGAGAAAGTTAATCAGTAGAGATGGGAAAATTAAAGTGCTTACTTTTCCCGATTACAATATTTATGACACTCTCCGTCTCCAGCATCCAATGTTTGGATATGGAGGGTGCAAAGGAGCAGCCTTGCTTCAAAATTGAGAAAACCATTCCGTTAAATACTGAACGTTGGGTTTGTGAACTTAATGTTTATTTACATTGTAAAATATTATCGATAATGAAAGGAAATTTTTGATCAGGCTGACATCAATACAATCTATTATCCTCTACTGAGCCGTCTGGAATTGTATATGGTGGCTGTAGACCTTCTTCAAAAGGATCCTGCTGAGATCAGCGAGTCGGAGGTGTACTACGATTCGTGCATAGTTTGGAAGCATACCAATGAGACCTATTACTCTGAAGGGTATGGAGGTCAAACCCGGGAGTACGTAGCAGTTCCAAAAGATGACAAAATGGAAGTTTACACAATGCACCCATTGGAAGGAGAGGGATACAGCGGAACGGCATACACCACATACTCCGACAACGAGACATTTTTGTTCAGTGCTTCGTGCTCGGATGATGGGCAGATGACATGGAGTGTTGGGAGCGTTACTCCAACACTACCCCAAGAAACTGTGAAGAAAATTCATGAACATGCGCTCTCTTTAGGGTTTAAAAAGGAGTTTTTGACGGAATTGAAATATGACCGGTGTGATTGTCAATACGATGTTTAAACGCGATACAAAACCTTTCGAAATGTTACGATGTTTAAATTTTATAAAATAAAATCATTAAAATATTGAAAACTATCGAATTAATTTGAAAAGGGGATGCTGATCAACTCAAAAACAGATATTTCTGTATGAAATACATAAAACAAATTATACAAAAAGTTTAATTTGAAAGAGTGCGTCATCCAAGCTCCCATCTCGCATAATTGTTTTTCTAACCCACCATGAACATCCTGATAAATTGTTTTCAAAATTCTTGATTTGTTTGTAAACCCCTACTGTCGCGAACGTAATGTAGATTTCTAGCGTGTATGGTCGTGTAGAGAATGTGTGTTATTTCTTTCTTTCAAGATATTCCTTTGTATTTGCATTTTTAACAAATCAGATCGTTTCCTTATGTATCTTGACTAAAACATGTTTATGTACATTATTCTAATTCCAATTCCAAGTAATGTTTTAATGAGATGTGGATCTATTCAACTGCACTAATCCTCAATGTAAAATGTACTTCATTTCAATGCTTGAACTCTTGTGGTCATTCCACTCATTGTCTAAAAATACTCAAAGTTAAGCTTCAATGTCATATTTTTTCCTTCTCAATTCTCATTGTATGACTACGTTCTCCAGCCTATAAAAGGCGTCTCGAACTTCAATACAAGGGCTCACTTTTTCTTTTACGTGCTGCCATGCATTATGTTGGTTTGACTCTAGATTCTTAAATTACCCCAGTTCTTATTTTGACGAGTAAAGATTTCCTATTTTCAAGTATACACCTTGCTTGTAGCTATTCCATTCATTTTATTTGAGTAGATTCAGCATAGTGTTTTACCTGTAACCATCCGATCATCATCATTCTATGCACCCACCATCTTATCATTTCATTTTTCATACAAACAACTAAACTCGCGTCAGCACCTACTCCATTTCTTGACTTTGTGCTCCGTCAATTACCACTTGCTTCTAAAGCTACCATTATTTCTCGTGAAATGTCAGACATTCCGTTTTCTCATGTCCACCTCAATCATGCTTTCATCCCGTATCCCGTCGGATGTGAAATCTACAAGCGTATTAGTTCAAAAGGCAATGAAAAATTGTTTAATCAATCAATCAATGTAAAGTAGGCAGGTAGAAAATGCTGAAAAGGATTTTCCATTCCTGGAGCCAATACGAATCAGGTTATTTCTAATAACTACTTTAACAGGTTGACGCCTATATTCTTATTTGGATTTTCTTTTGGCAGACTAATTGATCTTTTGCTAATGCATTAAATAATAGAAATCCAGAAAATTCATTCTCTACAGGATGTTTGGTATAACTTTAGACATTTTGACGCCACTGAAAACGAGTGTTTTCTTTTAAAAAGATAAGAAACCAATACACCATTCTAATCAGGTGAGTCTGCTCTTCATTTTGCGCTGTCATGCATTTTATTTGGTCAAGCCATGCCTGGACAAATTTCACCGGAAGTGGAATCGCTCATTTTGGAGCTTTCCAGCAGTA
>JAQGAP010001661.1:0-18652 GCA_034697805.1 Orchesella bifasciata
CTTCAATCTTAGCATACATTTTGTTCGATCTAAAATGTACATGGCAATCGACTTTCATATGTTGGCTGGAATCTCTCTATAATGATGTTAGAGTGAAAACGCAGCTTTTCAACGAAAAAAAACTTTGCATCCCAGATAAAAGGTTTTTTATAGTATATCGATAGACATTGTATAGCTAAGCAAAACTCCACTCTTTGGCTATGGGGTAAGTTGAGACAACTGTACTGGGGCCATTTCAAGACCAAACAACGGTTTGCGATTTACTCAATCGATTTTCAACGGATTGACCTGCGACGTTACACACAATCGTTTTGGACAATTCCCTAGAGGTAATTTTTCTCTGATATTTGAATTTCAAATTTGGTGCCAAGTTACGAATGTCCTATTTTTTAATTTTCAGTTGAGCGGTTAGACCAATACAGATTCACGAATCATATGTATAATTTAATATGAACTATACAAAAGTTTTATGAAAATACGACTTTCAATAATGGGCCCGATGTGGTGCCACCATGTTATGCATAAAGTAACCGTTTTTGGTCCAATATGACATGTCACCATGCGCGGAAAGTCTAACGCAGAAAGAATTGTGAAAATTGGACCATTGTGCTCCTAGATATTTAGCTTTGAAGTTATAAATCCTGGAAGTAGAGTTAGGCGACTTCAAGAAAAAAAAGTGTTTAGGATCTATGTTTTTGGTTGTCCTATCGTAGGTAGACATCTGAAATCCATTTTGAACGTTTATTAAATTTTTTTCTAGAAGTCGCCCAACTTGACTTCCAGGATTGATAACTTTAAAATTACATATCTTGGAGTCAGAAGATCCAAATTACATGATCCTTTTTGCGTTAGACTTCCTATGCACTGCCACATAATATTGCAGGAACAAACATTGTTATTTCATGCAAATGATGGTAGTACCACCGGTGTCCACACATTGAAGGTCACCTTTTCATAAAACTTTTACATGAATGATAGTAGTGAACTATCCTGATGATGATAGTAGTGAACTATTGAAAGCTCGAATATTAAATACTTTTAATATATTGTCAACCATGAGTTCCGTGAATTCCAATAATACTTTTACATGAAAATTACTTAGGTGCTAGCATGGCTTACGAATCCGTATTGGTACACTGGCTCACTATAAAATAAAAATTCGACATTTGTAATTGGCGCCAAACTTGTATTTTGAAAAAACGGGAAAAATCGCCCTGGGGTATTATTTAAAATTCTCCGTACCAAATTTCAGCATAATCCGTCAATGTTTGTAGGACTAAATCGTGGTCCCTCCTTTGTCTTCCAAGTCGCCCCAGCTCAGTTGTCTCAACGTACCCCAATATTCTGCTTACTACGTTTTATCTCGAATTAAATTATCTTTCACATGCCGTCGTAAAAGATAGTCGTTGGAGACCTTGAGTTTTTTGTTCCAAAAATGGCTTGAACCTACAGAATAATATTATTTAATAAAACTGTAAACGAGCTTTGTAAAGCTTATAGTTATAAGATATCGCATATATAAATATTCGTAATTGTCTTTTGAAACTGTATAGTGTTGGGTTCCCTCTGAGCTAGCTAACGTTATAGAGGGCAAAAGGAATATAAAGGAGATCACGTGATACACAGCAAATATAGGTATAGTGAGTTGTTTTTGTTTGGTATCTGCTGCAGATACCTGCACGATATAGATTTAGTTGGTGTGTATCACGTGATCTCCCTTATATTCCTTTTGCCCTCTATAACGTTAGCTAGCTCAGAGGGAACCCAACGGTATGTAGAATGTTGTTTAATGAACATGAAATGCTTGCGTGACGTGACACGACTTTATCCCTTAAGCTATCCTCATTCTACCAAAAGTTTTTAATTGACCGACTTTCCGGTGCCAAAATCTCATAAATATTTAAGAGAAAATCATCCAACATGAGCCAAGCTTTAACACAACATTTTGTGCACATGAAATATATATATGCTTGGGTGCCCGATCTTAAACAACTGCTGGTAATGGAAATTTCTTGCTTTCATGTATTTCTCGATGTTAATAGGTATGGAGGTATGTATTCATTCCATCAAAAGAAAATCCATGCTCGAACTGTTTTTAAAAAAATGTGACAAACCATATAATTTATACGTATTCGACAGCCAAACCAAAACACAACCAATAAAACAAAAATGAAACAATGCCACAAAAAATTTTGACAACTTAGTGTCTTGTTACCAGAAACTGACACTGCTCCGTAAAAAATATATTGTGAAGCAACCAGAACAGTTTACCGGAAAAACAAATTCAGTGCTCCGTGCTTTCATTATCCTTTTAAAAAGGGAAGTTTTTCGCTTGTTTATCAGCGATATTTTCTTTGCCAAACCATTGGGAGGGTTGCCCGTCTCCTACTGTAAGAAACAAGGAAAGCAGTAGGAAATCTTGTTTCCGATTAAAACAGTGCACTCTCGTGTTTCTAATCTGCACTTTTATTACTACCATCCAAACCTTCCAATTCCGTGCACAGTCTTTGTGGAAAACGTCTTTTTGTGGGATGGTGGCATTCCTTTTATATGCAACATTTGCTATAAACGTGAAACTCTTTGGAAAAATACCCGACCTCTTTCCACTCACAAATCGGATATTCAAACATATTCTGGATTTGATTTGCCTTATATATAACCTCGTACCTAATATCAAAAAAAAGTCTACGACATCAGCAGCTTCGTGGATTACCAGATAGCAAACCAAAAAATATGGATTTTGACTATCACTTCGAATAGTAAAAGAACGTAAAATTCTATAGTGATTAAGAACCAACAAAAAATGGTATGTAGGAACTACAAACAATTCTCATATTTCTACTGCCCTAGATCATCAAAAACATTTTTTATGCCTTTCGACCATTAGAGCAATCTTGCATATATAAATATCATGTGCTTACGAAAGCCAGAAAAAACGTCATGGCCGTGGTAGTTTTAAGCGATCCTTCTCCAGATATGCAATCTGACGGTGGATCAGAAAAGCCGTGAAAGTGGGAGACTTAATAATTTACCATTTCACATTTCAGCTCACTTACCAGTATTCAAACTGCCGCACCGAATATTAGACTGTTATTAGATTGTGCTCCGTACCAACTGAAAATCAGAAATACTAAAAAAGGTTTGCATCGAAAAAGTATAATTTGAAATTTCATACAAGATGCTATTAAATAGATATATATTCCCGTTATTTCTAACCCATCTTTTGCTAACCAATATATTTGGTGGACTTCCCATCAAATACAACAAGAAAAAGAACCAAGTGGAAAGTTGCGATAGTAGAAAATTTCACGTCAAAGCCCGTAACTTTATGTACGTCATTTATATATCTGTAATTACACTTCAAACAGCCACCTCTCAAAACGTTCCAGTTTGGATGATGGCAATGAGTACGATGTTTGCCTGCGGGTTTTTTGTAGCATTTTTTATACACCTTAATTTAATGGAAAAAATCGGTGACCTTATTCAACTAACCAATCGAATCATCAAGTTTGAAGAAATGTTCCACGTATTGTCCAGCAAAACTGATTTTAAAGAGGAGTACACATCCGTGGTTATAATTGACATAATCGGAAACACCTGCGCTCAAGTGGGGGCCGTTGGAATGTTTTTGCTTACCTGTTTTCTCCCTTGTTTCCCTGGAAACTTTGGTTACAAGCTCTACCACGTGTGTGAGGCAAATGATTTTGGCATTTTCGCCACACCAATTCAGCTGTTTTTGGCAGCGGTCTCTGCCCTTAATTTTGTCTCTATTTGTTCTACAGTTTCGATCATAAACACGCAATTTTTATTTGTGTTATGTTACTGCTACAAAAACTATTTATTTCACCTCCAAAAATTGTTGAATTTAAATTACTCACAACTAAATGGGAGTTTTGGTGGTAGAAGCGCAACAAAATTTAAAATATTGCTGGTGTATCGTCAAATTCAGCTTCTGATTCAGCAGCATAACTTCATCTACCAGCATTTTATTGTTGTGGCGATGCTTGCCGTGTCTGCAATGGGTCTCACGGTTTCCCTCTATCTGTTAATAGTTATATTAAAGGAAGGCTCATCATTGGTCCAAATTTCTTTTTTCTTTGCCATGTGTCTGGATACATTCTTAATTATTGTAGTCGTTTCGGGTATGGAGGGAGGTGTGAATGCGACTTCGATAGACACTCTGCAGCTAGCATTAAAATATGACAAGTGGCAACGGGACGCATGGGCTAAAAGGGTCATTCGAAGCTGGCAGCCGTTGAAAATTGGACTCGGCTCAGTGAACTTTTTTGATAAGTTAACTGGATTTACCGTATTGCAGTTTGCTGTTGGCCAAACTGTTAGTTTGCTACTTCTGTAAATTGTGTGCTTCATTGGCAATAGGTCTCGTTCTTTTGAATGCTAACATCTGTAAATTTGCTTATTGTTAATTTAATAGACAAAGGGGTTGGTGGTTGGTATTGTTTAAAGTTACAAATTTTCCGAATTTAAAACGTTTTGGCCACAATTATCAAAAAGAATGGTATTGTGCGAATAATTTGAATGTTTGATTTTGAAATTTTATGTTGAATTAATGAAGATTTGGTGAGCACAAGAATTAAGCATCAGGAAACACATAGTTTGTCTACTTTAAACCTATACAAGAAGAAGGAACACGAGTACTTATAAGTAAAAGCACGAAATATTGGTTCAGGATAGAAAACCAGATAACAAGACTAAAGAATAAAGATCCATTATCCATTCTCGCTTTGTTCTACAGTAATTTTCTCCACTTACCGTCAAGTCATTAAATTATCACACACCGCTTATGACGTTGGTCTTTCAATAAATGCCGATAAAAAGGCAAATTCAAGCATAAAAACGTCGGTTTATGGTTTTCTTGGTTTATTTTAGCGGTTTTATTTCATTTGCCATCATCATTCTACTAAAAATTATTAATGCCATTTCCTGGCGCCGTGATCCAATAAATATTTAGCAGAAAATCATCTAACATGAGGCTAGTTTTACCACCTCATTTTGGGTACGTAAAATATGTATGCTATGGTGGCCGATCGTCAAAACCTTCTGGTAATGGAATTTTTTTGATTTCATGGATTTCTCGATATTTATCTGTATTGCTGTTAGCAAGTCCAAGAAAAGGAAATTCAGACGCGAGCAGTTTTTGCTGAATTTGACAAACCTTATAATTTATAGGTTTTCGACAACCAAACCCAAATCCATCTAATAAAACAATACCACAAAAGGGTTAGACGTGTTACTGTCCAGTTCCTATAAACCAATATTAATTGGATAAAGGAGTATTGTCTTAGAGTAAACTTTATACTTCAAAAAATTTGCTTTCTGCAATCTTCCCAGAATGTTTTTGAAACGAGAACTGTTTCATTTGCTTATCATCGATGTGTATTTGGTCAAATCATGTGGAGGACTGCCAGTCTCCTACAACAAGAAAGAAGCGAAACTAGAAAGCAATTGGAAATCTTGTAATCGATTCAAAACGTGCACACTTATGTTTCTAATCTGCTCAATCATTATTGGCATTCAAACATTCCAGAACCGCGATTTGTCTTTGTGGAAAACCTCGTTAAGTGGGATGTGGGCAGTTATGTTATTTGCCCAATTTTCTGTAAACTTAGGACTCTATGGAAAGATACCCGACCTTATTCAACTAACAAATCGTATACTTAACTTCGAAAAACTCCACTCTCAGAATTTGCATAAAGTTTCAATAGACAAAGGTTACTACAGATTGGTGCTGCTGGTTGACCTTGTCGGGACAACTTGTGGACCAGTTGTGGGGCTTGCATTTCTTTCTTTTGTGCTATATGAGCCATGTTTTCCTGGAAATATTTTTTATAAATTTTATCATGAATGTAATTCGAGTGGTTTTGGCTTTGTTGCAACGTCTGTAAAAGTAGCATTTGCTTGTACAACAGGCATCTGCTTTACTTGTCTTGGAGCTGAAGCCGGCTTCATAAACGGGCAGTTTACTTACGTTTGCATTTTTTGTTACAGAAATTACCTGAATTTCTGTAAACAAGCCCTTACAAGAAGTTACTTAAAAGGCAGAAATTTGCATCACATGTTACAGCAGATCCAACTCATTGTTCAACAGCACAACGACATATTTCAAGACTTTGTGGTAGTTATCATGCTTTCTGGGTCGGTTCTTGGTCTAAGTATCTCACTATATGTTATAATTACGTTGTTAAATCAAGGAACTTCGTTGATGCAGATCTTGCTTTTCTTCGTTATTAGTTTGGATTTTTTACTCGTCATTGTGGCAGTATCTGGAATTCAAGGTGGGGTTTATACCACGTCCGTTGAAATGTTGCATTCAGCAAAGAATTTTGAAGCTTGGCAGAGGGACACATTGTTTAAAAGAGTAACTCGAAGCTGGCAACCATTAAAAATCGGGTTTGGTTCTGTCAACTTTTTTGATCGGATTACTGGAGTTACCATGTTGCAGTTTGCAATTGACCAAACTGTTAATCTGCTTCTCATATAAGAGAGTTGGAATAAATTAGTAAATAATTAGCTGTTGAAATTAACAGCGCATTAACATGTTTAAGTTAGTTCTAGCAAACAAATCATATTAAAATGTAAATAATCATTTTTGAATCTCTAATCATATTATTGGATACCTTAAATGTTTTAAAACTGCGTTTAGTGAAAAATATATATAACTTAATCTAAAAAATTAGATATTATTTATAACACAACTAAAATCTTTGCTGGACCATGGTTGTATAGTTTTGCAAATGTAAAATTTTGTTGAAATTACAATAAATGGCTTCATATTACATTCTCTCCAGTATTCCTTTATTTTTGTTACATGTAGTGTAAGAACGATTTCCTGTAATCCATTTAATCCTTTTCCCTGCCCCTGGAAGTAACATTAGTCTTACAAAAACGTGCAGTAAATCTCTCACATGGCAGCTGCACTGGTAACATGGAAGAAACGTGCAGTATAAGTTCTTGAGTTAATATGAAAAGGCATAAATATTTTACAGACCGCTATAATTTGGGTTTTCTCAAAAATACCAAGAACAGTATTGAAATCCGAACATATTGAAATCCGATTACGAAAAAGCGGAGTCATTAAGTGCTTAAATATTTTAACACTTCCCATAATACAATTTCTTATAGTTTCTTTGCTGATGCAATCATCTTTTGTAAATGCTTGCATGCCCTGCTAGTTTTATCAATATTGGCATCAGCCATAGCCCTGCAACATTACAATCCGTCTTCTTTACGTTTTTAAAAAAGTTGCCACGTGGAGGGTTAATTGCATATGATATCTTATTTTCGTCACACTTCGTCAATGTTCATATTCTAATATATATTGCTAACACGTCATGGAAAACTGGTAAAACCCTAGCAATGTTGTTGCTCGCGGTTTTCATAAATGCGTTGATTATCATCCTCCAGACACTCCAAGCAGGTCAGATGTCAATGTGGAAAATGGCATTAAGCTTCTTGAAAAAGTACCAGACCTTATTCAACTCTTTAATCGAATGCTGACATTCGAAACAAGATATCGTCACCATTTACAAAAGATGAATGGTAGTCTTGGATGACCTCATTGGTACATTTTGCGCTCCATTTGTTGGCTTAGGATATCTTGGGTTTGTATTATTCAACCCTTGTTTCCCAGGACACATTGGCTACAATTTGTATCCAGAATGCAAACCAAACCACATTGGGGTTTTTGCAACACCCATAAAACTACCGTTGGCTCATGCATCAGCTCTCAGTATGGCATGCCTTACTTTGCTACCATATATATGGGCTACTTTGCCCATATCTGTTTTGCTACCAAAACTATTTGGAGTTGTTTAAATGTCTTTTAAATCAGGCTTTCTGGATTGGAAATACCTTTCAGAAAAACAAGATAAACCCGAATTTCTCAATTATTCGACAAGTGCAACTCCTTGTACAACAGCAAAACGAGATTTATCAACACTTCATTGTCGTTTCTTAGTTAGCGGTTAAATCCAAGGAGGATGGAACACATGGAGTATGCAATGGTATTCAAAAGTACCGTTTGGTCTTCAAAAATCAGTGATTCAAATAACCGCATTTTGTTTCCATGAGCTGGCTGTTGCCCAGTAGTTAGCATGTAGTTGCATGTACGAGCTGTTTTGGAAAATTGCAAGATTGATCTTTTCTGAATACAACCGGAAGTTATTCCCTTGTTATTCCTTTATGACTATCCGTTGTCTGGAAACATTTTGCGGTTATTTGAATCACGCGAAAAATATAGAAAATTGGCTTATCGCATCCTCCATGTGCTAGTAGCTCCATGGTTAAATCATGTGGCATAACATTATCGCTATACATTGTATTGTCAAATCAAGGACGTTCTGTTTTAGAAGCCTACCTATTTATCCTTACAGGTTTTGATTGTGTAATCGTAAGTGTGGTCAATGCACAGACATTTAAGGGAGCTGAATTCATGCCAAAACTAAATTTGGATGAAGGAAATTTGGTCTTTTTTGATTTGTATCATGTCGGCTAACTTATAGTACAAGGAAAAAATTAACAAAAAATCACAGCCAAATGATTTTCGAACATTTTATTAGTTGCAGAAAATTGTACTCGTTTGCAATTTTTTCTACACAATACACGATACAGTACAACTTCTCAGGGTCCTAATGTCGTTGGAACAAAGTTTTTATCTTTGGTACATTTCCTACAATTGATTATGAGAAATTCCGCTGATAATGTTCACATGACCCGGCGTGACCTTCGATATTTGAATTGATTGTACGCTTATATTATAGGCCAAAAAGAGTTATGTGTAAATCTGGCTTATCAGGGTGGGGCAATTAGAGATGTTCGGTGTAGGGGCAATCGAAGACATTTCAAAGGGAAGAGCATATCTCCGACATTTTATAACCAATTGACCTGAAATTTTGCACAGTTATTCCCCAAGCGATTCTCTAGGAGGCGTTTCAAAGATTTTTTGAAATTCGAAAAAAACTCGCGCGAAATATAAAAACCGCACACGCGACTATAAGTCGAAAAATTCAATAATAATATAATTTGGAATATTTGTCATATTTTCAAAATTATGGTCTTTGGTTTACGTTATAAGTAATTTTATGTTAAAAATCGAGTTAAAAAATGGCACCACTCAAGTTTTAAAACTCTTCAGTTTATGTTTGTAAAACAGGGTTTACGACGGTCGTTATTTCGCGCGTTTTTTTACGAATTTCAAAAAATCCTTAAAACGCCTCCTAGAGAATTGCTTGGGGAATAACTGTGCAAAATTTCGGGTCAATTGGTTATAAAATGTCGGAGATATGCTCTTCCCTTGGAAATGTCTTCGGTTGCCCCTACACCTAACATCTCACTTTACCCCAACCTGATAAGCCAGATTTACACATAACTCTTTTTGGCTTATAATATAAGCATAAAATCAATTCAAAAATAGAAGGTCACGCCGGGTCATGTGAACATTATCAGCGGAATTTCTCTTATTGAAGTTGGGCACTTTTGAACTACCAGCGAGCAGAGATGTTCAAATGCATTATTTATTTGAAATTGAAATTTAATGTTTGTAGCGCTAAACTGACCTTTCTTGATGACTGACGTTGTCTTTTGTTTTTTTTAAAAAAGAAAGGATAATATTTATTTTTATTTCTTGAAAATTGAGCTTGTTTAAACATCTCTGCTCGCTGGTAGTTCAAAAATGCCCAACTTCAGTAATTATTGGTAGGAAATGTACCAAAGATAGAAACTGTATGGGAGTTTAGTGAAATGAGTTCAAGTTTATGATAAGTTGAGGGTTTGTAAGACTGCAAGTGATTTGCGTGTCTGACTACGGAATGGTTCCGTAAGAAAGTATAAATAGAGCTGAAAGCATAGGTTAAGTTCTTCTCTCGATTTGAGATTGTTAAGCTGTCCAGTTGTGATTCTGAAAGCTAAATCCCGTGATGGTTTATCTTCACGTCGTATTTGAGAGGGTGATCCTCTCCCAATGAAGCTGTGTGATTCAGTGTCGGTTAAGTAAGTAAGCGCGGTTATAATGATGATGATTTTGGTATTGACGAACTCAATAAATATGTATTAATTACACACAAAGATAAATCCACGACTCTGTAGATTGCTCATACTCTAATTTATCATATACAAATACACCCAACCTTATAAAATTTTCTTCCAACGACATTAGGACCCTGAGAAGTTTATCGTGTATTGTGTAGAAAAAATTGCAAACAAGTACTATTTTCTGCAACTAATAATATGTTCGAAAATCATAGGTTTTTGATAGTTCTTAAATAAAATTTCGAACAATTTATGGCTGTGATTTTTTGTTAATTTTTCTCTTGTACACTTTAAGTTAGCCGACATGATCCAAATCAAAAAATACCAAATTTCCTTCAATAAAATTTCATATCCAAATTTAGTTTTGGCATGAATTCAGCTCCCTTAAAAGTCTGTGCATTGACCACGCTGACGATAACACAATCAAAACAATCGCAGCGTTTTACGCATACCCTTATTTATCCGTATCTTTTTTAATCTGACGAGAGAAATTGACCATGAAGTGGGAATTCCAAGACATTTTGTTTTGAGCCAAACAACTTACTAAAGCAAATGTTTCAGACAGCTAGGACCACCACTCTTTTTAACGCGACTTTGTCGCGCTATAGCTTGGCCGGTCGACCTATAGCCCGACCACAAAATATTTACTCCGTGTCCCAGAGGGCATTTTTTGTAATGCTAAATGCATGGGAAAATTGTAATTTAGATTTAATTCAATGACTGCGGAGTCATTTGACTTTCGGGTGTATTCCATCCGATGCAGTTTTTTCCGCTGGTTTTAACTATGTATTTAGCGTTTCGAAATATAACTGTAAAAACCTGACCACCTTCTTTGTCGGTCGCGCTATACCCCGACCGACTCAGAATTTTGCACTCCTATGTTAAACCGTCGCGCTATATGGAGTAGTGGTCCTAGCTGTCAGAACTTAGCACCACGTCTATAAAATTTAGCGATAAAGGATACATATGCGTGCAAGCTGTTTGGTTATTGTTTTATTAGACTGTCATTGGTACCCATCAGTTAAACAAACCAACTATATATTTAATAACATATTGGCGTCACCTTTTGAAAATTTTCAGCTAGTAAGGTCTTTCGTCAGTGACAGAAACTTGATTGAATGAATTGAGTTTGTATTGATAAGTTAGTTTGCGTGTGGATATATTTGTTCAGTTTACCTTGCCTGGTTGATCTTTTTATACTTTAATATTGTTTGCTTTGGAAATCTCTAAAAAAAACTTTTTTTAACCATCCGTCCTTTTAATCTTTCAGTTCAACTTGTTGTGTTTAAAGCAGAAAACAAATAGTCTACGTCGAACGTATGGTTTTTATTCCTATGAATACGATATATCTGAGGAAAATTTCGCGTGCAAACCAAGTTTTATGAATGTCATATTGTCATCGCAACCCATCAGTTGACGAAAGCTACTTTATATTTTAAGACATATTGGCGTCAGGCTTTGAAAAGTTTTAGCACGTAAGGTATAGTTTCGTAACCCAAACTTGAGGGAACGAATTCATTTTATATTGCCACGTGAAACTTTGTAAGTGAAAAAATCTTTTACTTCAGCGTGTTTTTTTACCATAGTAAACTTTAATTCTGTTTGCTTTGGAAATCCTTACAAAAAACTTCAAAAGAAGCACCCAAAAATCCTTTAAACTTTTGAGTTCAACTCGTTGTGTTTGAAGCAGAATAAAATATTCCGAAAAAAAGGCCATACTATTGATTTCCTGTCGTTTTCTTTACGTACATTACAATTTTATAACCAAATTGTGTTTTTTTTTTAAACTGGACAGTGCCAATTTATAACTTAAATGTCTCGCTTTCAGTCTTTCTTCAAGTTTTTCTGACAGTTTTATGTACGCATCTCAACAAATATCAGGTAGAGTTGACGAGACGATACATCCAAATGTCGAAGCATATTTTACGTCAAAATTAAAGCGAGTAAGGTTGCTTTCGACATCAGTCTAGTCAAAAGTATTTATTACTTTGAGGCGCCGTAAACTAATAAATTTTAAACGGAGCAAATCCAATAGCATGTGGCTTGCTTTAACAGAATATTTTGTACACATAAGTTTTACAGGGTATGGCCAGCTTTAAATATCAGCTTTCATTGATGGCCATAAAAAACTTGCCTTTCCTTGGCCGATTCTATTCCGAGCGCGTGTGAGCCTGGTATTTTATGCGGGTTGGCCAACCATATAAAGCAATGTCCTGAGTTCTTATACACCACAACAGTTGAGACACTTTTATTGTGACGGTACATAAATTCAACACTTGACAAAAAACGCTTCGCTTCATCCTACAGTGGGATATTTTCTGTCATTTTATTTACCTTAACTGCGGTAAACGAAAGACTTTTTGGAAAGATTCCAAATGCAATTAACTACCAAATTTGTTTGTCTTATTGACGTAGTCTTAATTCAAATCTCTCCATCCTGTATATAAACACATCCATGATCTTTCTGCGCTTTGTTCTACTGAAATCCATTACACGGGCAATGAAAGCATAAAATTTCCACACACCGCCTAAGACTTTGTTCTCCCTAAAATACCTAGAAAAGTAAAGATCTCAAGATAATACTTGTGGGATTTATTTCCCCCGACGTTTTAGTTGGTTTAATCTGTTATGCCAATGCTTCTACCTGAAAATGTGAAATATTCCTTTCTTTGGTGCCTGATTCTATTTCATGTTTAATATGAAATCAACTAAAAATTTTGTGCACGTAAATTATAAATGACATGGTGGGCGATCGCCTATATTTTCTGTGCATAAAAAGTTTCTGATTCTGCGGGGGTCTCGATGTTTATCAGTATGTATGTAAGAAATTCCATCAAACGAAACTCAGGCTCGAATTATGAAAAACGTCGCTTGCCTGGTATTTTATGAGACTTGGCCAACCATATAAAGAAACGTGGTAAGTATATTTTACCAATTAAGACCCGTCAAGGGTTGATTAATATTAACTACTTACATTTCTCATATTTTTATAGGCCTAAAACATCACAACGTACTTTCTTGCTATGGAACATTAAAGCCCTCCTACATATTTTATAAAACTAAATGTGCTTACGGAGGCAAACCCAAACGCCTTCTCCTTTTTTAAGCGATTTCACTTAAGATATAATATCTGATGTTGGGACAGAAAAGCCGTAAAAATTTGAAGACTTAACGACTCGCCATTTCTCGTCTGAGTTCACTTGGTTTATCTCAACCTGTAAGCTTCATTCGGACCCCAAAAATCACACAGTTTCTAAACAATTCTCAGTGTATAACGTGTACAAATAATTCCCTGTTTCAATTCAAAATGCTGTTCAAACGCTTTATATTCCCGTTATTCCTCACCCATCTTTTGATAGCAAACATTTTTGGAGGACTTCCCATCAACTACAGCAAGAAAAAGAATCAAGTGGAATGTTGCGAAAGTGGAAAATTTCGCTTCAAAATGCTTATCTTTATGTACTGCATTCACATATCGGTAATTACAATTCAAACAGCGACTTATCCAAACGTGCCAGTATGGATGGTGGCAATGAGTACCCTACTCGCTGGCGGGTTTTTCGTCGCGGTCTTAATTAACCTTAAATTAATACGAAAGACAACCGACGTGATTCAACTAATTAATAGAATCCTGAAATTTGAAGAAACTATCCGCCTTTTCTCCAACAAATCCGATTTCAAAGAGGGCTACAAAACTGCACTTTTAGTTGACATATTTGGAACCACCTGTGCTCCAGTAGGGGCCATGGCAATATTTCTGATTGGACATTTCCTTCCTTGTGTCCCTGGCACCTTTGGGTATAAATTTTACCACGCGTGTGTGCCGAATCAGTTTGGTATTTTTGCCATACCAATTCAACTAAGTTTGGCCGCATTCTCAGGCCTCACATTTGTCTGTCTCATGTCAAATGTTTCGATCATCAACATCCAATTCTGGTACATGTTTTGTTACTGCTACAAAAACTACTTATTTTACTTCCAAAAATTTTTGAATTTAAATGGATCCCAACTAAAACGTCTTTTCGGTGATGAAAACTCAACAAAACCTAAAATCTTGTTGGTGTATCGTCAGATTCAGCTAATAATTCAGCAGCACAACTCCATCTTCCAGCATTTTATTGTTGTGGCGATGCTTGTCATGGCTGTACCGAGCTTCATTATTGCTTTCTATATTATTATCTTAAAAGGAGGTTCATCATTTGTCGAAATTTGTTTTTTCTTTGCCATCTTTCTGGATACCTTTCTAATTATTGTGCTAATTTCCGGAAAGGAAGGAGGTGTGAATGCCACCTCCGTGGAAACTCTGCAGCTGGCATTGAAAGCCGACAAGTGGCAACGGGACGCTTGGACCAAAAGGGTTATTCGAAGTTGGCAGCCGTTGAAAATTGGAATGGGCTCGGTGAACTTTTTCGATAAGCTTACAGGAATTAACATGCTGCAGTTTGCTGTTGGACAAACTGTTAGTTTATTACTCATGTAATAATAACATCAATCTAACTATTTGAATGATTTTTTTGAGTGTTAATCATTTCAATGTCAGTGCAGTTTTTAGATCCTTCTTATTGTACAACTAGCTCTTTACGTTTATTACAAAGGTTTTGTGTGTGTCCAACTGAACTAATTCGTTACTCAATTGGACTTGGTATAATTATGCGGAATCGACCAAACGTTTTGCTGCCAGTTGGATTATATTGAATATATTTTTTTATCACTTTACTAGTGTACTTAGGGTAAATGCACACGTAACAATAATACAGGCATCCAGGAATAAGTAAATAACCTTACTTAGATTCTTGTTTTCTGACTAATGTTTATGAGGTAATGAATGTCAATCAATGTAAAATGTAAACCTCATACTTCTCATTTTTCTTGTTTGTTCACATGAGGTAAATTTCGTATCAATTTTCTGTCCTGTCCTTATCGGGCTATGAGTAGGATCTAATTGTAAGCCAGTTCTCCTTTTAGCTACACACAGCAACTATAGTGTATAGTTAATAAATAGGCATGAAATATATAAATATGTCAATATGATAATTATAACAGGATGATATGAAAAGTACACGGTAATTGGTTTGAAAGATAAATCAAATTATGGAATAATATTTTTATGTTGGAAGGTTGTAAAAAACTGTATATACAGATATACAGTCGTCTAATGATTTATTATATCTAATATAAAGCTACAATAACTTCAGAAACAAAATTTCTTTCATCAAAAGAGTAAAAATGTCAAATATTGGTAAAACCACAATAACAGGCTTGAGACACAGACCATTTTTTTACGAACTGCAATTTGGTCATTTTAAATGTTGGCTTGGTTGAATTTTAAAATGTATCATGTTATATTATCTATACGAAAGATTTTTATAAAACGATTCATCTATCGCGTGGAAAAAAATTAATCATCCACAAAAATGCACGGTTCACATTTCACGTGCCAAGAACGTAATTCATGTGAACATGAAAAAAACGTGAAATAATTCCATTACATGTCCAAACATTTTTTCCCATGGAAATATTATTCACATGGCCATAACATGTGAAAGGAAAAGAACACAAAACTAAATGTGAGAACGTTGTTGAATAAAAACTATAGACGCAAAACTTTAAACGTCTCGCAGAACAAATGTAAAATATAAAAAGGGTTGGATCTTTATTTCGAGAAATTTTTGTTTGACGTTTATTTCAACCTGTTAATCAAACGGATCGAGGAAATTCTACTTGCTGTTTGCTTGACCGACTAATGAAAGGACAGTCAGCATCACGTTGAATTAAGCGTGTGAATTTCATTTGTCATTTCCCCAACGAGATAATGAGGTGGCAAAATTTATGAAATTTCTATCGCAGCAAGCCAAGTCGCTCGGTGACGTAGAAAATCTTAGAATTTTATACACCAAATTCGACTTACAATCTAAATTGTTTATTACAAGTGCCATGGTTTCTTAATAAAATATTTGGAAACCCACCAAGCTTTTTATCTTCGAAGTCTTGCTCATTTGAATTCTATTTCAATAAACATATATGATTGCCAGCCATTAAATTTTACTTTAAAACAGGTTTGGCTTCCACCCCTTTCAAAATCTTGTATAGCTTTTACATTCCAAAATGCTCCTGAAAGGGAAACCCAATCGTATGTTTGTCTTCAACTTCTCTCTCACAACCGCTTTTGCAGGTTTCCAAGTATCAGATAACCAAACAATTGGATGCTTGGGTATAAAAACGGGACGAGGGTGTAGTTTAAGAATTTTAAAACTAATGTAGTTTAAACGACGGTTAACCATGTCCCGTTTTTATACCCAAACATTCAAGAAAGTTGCAATACGAGTAACGTTTGGTGCAAACTTTTTAATTTCATAGCCTTCGTTGACAAGCAACATTCCATTCACCATTACTCAATTTTTCTGCAGATGCGTACGTTTGCTTCATTCAGGATTACTGTTTCGCAACCTTAGCTCTTACTGTTTTACCTCTTTGCAAGTTATGCGCGCGCAAATACAAAAAGTCATCCGATTTCGCTGAAAATGAGTATACAGGGGTAGTTTGACATGATGAATCGAATTGTCACAACAGTTTCTATTCAAATTCATGCAGTTTTGAGCGCATAAATTCAAAAAATCGCATTGTTCGGTTAAATACTGTATTAAATGATCATAATTGCATGAAATGATCATAGGCTCATAAAATTCATTTATAAGCGCATAAAATGTCGTTAATTTGGGCGTTCAGCTACGTTTCTCAGTCCACTTACGTGGCTTTTATTTTAATAGGAATACGTTTCCAGCTATTTTTGTGTTGGATATAACGACTTGAATAATAGGATTGCCATTTTTCTACAACAAGAAAAGTGGTCAAGTTTGGACATCAATTTAAGAAACCCTTTACAAGATTGTTCTTGCAGTTCTCATCGAAAAACGAGTTCATTTCGTAGGGTTTTGGAGCTAAAACGACATTTATATTGTAAATTTAAAAAATTAACATCCGGATATTTATATTAACCAGGTTTAATGTAAGCCGCAGTCATCGTATCCCAAAAACTTTTCTCAAAACTCATATATGATTTTCCACTCCTGTGTTGTTTGTATCTAATCACACTTAGGAAACATCAACGTCCGATACCATACATATAAAAATTTCAGCTCTCATAAGTATCCTCAATAAAATAGAAAACGTTGGACGTATTTATTTGTTTTTAAGGGTTTTTTAATCATTAACTCGACGCAATAGTCACAGTAGATCCACATGCTGGATGAAACCCATTGAGTTTAAAATATTTACAAGGTAATACAGTTTTCAGGTTTGTAGGGATAGAAAAATTTATGATTGAAAAAAGATAGCGAGACAGACATGCTTTGCTTCATGTGCTCATTTTACTTCTTGTGCACAGCGTTCCAGTGAAAAAGGTTAATTACAGGAATTTTCTATCCAGTGTTGTAATAAAATATTTAAAACCTAATCATACAACATGCTCAGATAGCGTCGTCGTCATCAAATTCTTACTTACGGTCGCCGATCGCCTGCAACTTTTGGCGTAAACATTAATTAACTGTGTGAAATTCGCAATGTATATCAGTAAGTATGTATCTGAGCTATCAAAATATTTCATCCAAATTAAATTCCTGCTAGCCAATTTTTACGAGCCTGGCGTTTTATGGGACTCAGTCAACTATATAACGAAACTTCCAATAAAATCACTCCCCAATAAGTTAAAACTTCTTATTATCTCGCTTCCCCACACCGACACTACATGTGAAAGAATATTGTGAGGGTTCCCAAATTTTATACTTGGAATGCAGCTCCGTTCTTCTGAGAACGCTTTTGAAAAAGGAAGTGTTTCGCTTATTTACCATCGATGATCGATGGAAGGAGATCTTGGCGGAATTATTGCTCCAGTATAACCGAATACTCGGAGGCTGCCAGACTCCAGAAGATACTCCGTAGCGATCCGTTAGCCAAACTTGGTCCATTGGAGAAGCCTAATGGCGAATACACAAGTGGTGTAGAGGAATCGCTAGACCTTTTGCTCGAAACACACTTCCCATCCGATGCAGCTCATGGAGTGATGGTGTGTAACCACACTGAACCCATGGAGCCTGAGGAAGGAGTCATTACAGAGCATAAAGTAACAGCAGCGATCAAATCTTTTGGAACAATGAGAGCAGCGGGTCCGGATGAGATCTTTCCAGGTCTCCTTAAGCAAGCAGGGGATGGAGTCATCTGTCAACTTGTGTTAATATTTCTTGCCTGCTTAAGGTTCGGACACACACCCAGTGCTTGGAAAATGGCACGGGTGATATTTCTTCCGAAACCTGGGAAACCGAGCTACCAAAAGGTAGGTGCATGGCGTCCAATTTCGCTCACATCGTTTCTTCTCAAAACACTTGAGCGCTTACTGGACTGGCGGTTGAAGACACCAGAACTAGTAGAGCGGATTAAGAAATCGGGCCAGTATGCATATTTACGTGGGTCATCCACAGAAGCTGCGTTGCACAGACTCGTATCACTGGCAGAGAAATCGCTAAGTAATGGCGAGTACATGCTAGCAGTTTTTGCGGACATAGAAGGTGCGTTTAACAAGGCACGGTTTGGCGAACTGATACGTGCACTG
>JAQGAP010001662.1:0-18647 GCA_034697805.1 Orchesella bifasciata
TTTTAACGACTATTTAAGCTTATATTGCGTCTGGCGCACGAGATACTTGGCATTTCTCGGGCTGAATAAAACTGGTTGTAAAGAATTGGTTGTATCCACCACAGTCGTCAGCCAAGCCACACACTTTAATTAATTACATTTTTAATGTCCTTAAGCCTTAAAGATCATAGAATCGGTTTTGTTGTATTTGGTATACTTGGTGTTTTCTCACATCCCCACCCCATCTCATAAATAGTTGATTATTATATTGTATCAAATTTCAATTTCAGAATTACAACTTGGGAACGAAGGTACATCTACGTAGGATCTACAGACTTCGGATTAAAATCACCGGAGTAGATCAACGATCAACACATACGGATGCATGGAATGATTGGATCGATTCAACTGTTACCAATTTCAGTGCAGTAGTACTTGTTTGTAGTACCCACGAAAAGATCAAGCCAAGCTCAACTAAAACCACAAAAGACTAAGACTGACAAGAAGTGACGCTAAGTGCTATGAACTATGAACACGTTTAGGTGTAAACGAAAACTGCAAACCAGAATGTGATTTAATTTACCATTGAGGATACTGGTTTACCAAATTGCAGTGCAGTTGCTTTCTTTTCCATTTCCATCCAGTTCGTCTAAATACTATATATATACATATTATTTTGGTTTCTTATATTGATAACAATACGACAATACGTATTCAATTATTCAACCATTCTACAGAACGAATGAATCAAATAGACTTAATCTTCATTTGACATTAAGATTGTGTATGTTTTAGATGAGTTCAGATCAACTTCAAACTACTGATTTTAAAAAGACTCTTCTAACTCGACTGTTAGATGGTGTAAAAGGATGTCAGAGTCGGTTTGGTCCGCGTTCAGAATTAGCAACAGAAGATAATGAGTCTGTTGCTAAATTATGTGCAGCTTACGAAGATGTTTTTTCTCACGGGTTCAGGAAAACCTCGCAACAGTCTTCCACTTCTAAAGCAGCCTTTTGGGTATTTTATGATCTGTGATAATATCTCATAATAAATGTTATAAAACTTGTAGTTTTTATCCCTACAACACTACAACCAATCGTTTGATTTGTAATTTTAGGTTCCAGCAGTATTGCGTTCCTCAGATCCCACTTCCTTCTGGTCACTAATTAAATCTCAACTTTCGAAACATGAAGCAGAACGCTTTCTCCTGTTACACAATGTTCGTACAGATTTAGGGAGATGCCGTGCGTGGATTCGCGCATCCTTGAATGAACATTCCTTGGAACGTTACATTCTTATCATTTTGTCCTTGGAAAATCTTCACGATTTTTATGATACGTGGGCATTTTTAAGGGATCAGGAACTAAATTCATTACTGTCCCAGACTGCTGCCGGTTTGGGTTCAGTGTTTTTTGCACTTACTGTTGATAATCCAAAATTAGATACTTTAAAACACGTTATGGAAAAAGACGTAAGTTAAAAACTACATTGTATTTAACTATAATAATTATTTTATTATTACTTTGAAAAGATTACTATATTCATTATTGACTTACGTTTATCATAAACAAACTAGATTACAGTATTTTGCATTTACCTTACTGAAATTTTAACGTCTAGTCTATGTTGTTATTTTTCTGTATTTTAAGGTACCAGAAGCTACAGCTATACAGAGTGCTCAAGATTCAATAGAAATCGCCGACCAGGCCATTCTTGCTTTGTCGCCATCTTCGATAGCTCAAACAGTTCCTTCTGCCACAATAGTCAAATCATCAGGGAAAGCATCGCCAGCAACCGACGATAAAAATAAGAGCAAAAATTGTAAGAGAAAAAAGAAGAAACCCCCTGTGAATTTTGTTTCCTTTGACGATGATGAACCAGAAGGATCTTTAGACAACGTGACTCTTAGTAAATCGAGCGTTTACTCATCTCTACCAGTAACAGCAGTTAGCACACCAACAGAAAAGAAGTCTCTTACATTTCCTAAGGAAGTTGTGGAAACACGAACGTCTCAATCTGCAACACATGCTACTTTATTAGCAGAAACAGTAGAGCGAGAAAATATGTCGGAGTTGTGTGAAGCAGGAACCAGCTCAAACGTCCACGATGGGGCAACGAAAGATAGTGAAAATGATTCATCTGAGCTCTCCACAGATGCAACAGTACTTATAACACCTTCGCAATCGACTTTGCCCGGTGGTGATCCGTCGTTATGTTCTTCCTCAGTTAAATCTGTGGATTGTATCTCTGTACATTCTGTGTATTCTGACTGCTCTGAACGCTTAGATTTGGATAGCGAAAGTTTAGCTGGATTGGAAATATCACCTAGTCAAAGGCTCAAGCCAATTATAAGTGACAGCGGTGGTGTAAGACATGTAAATAGCAACCCAGATTTTTCTAACGATTTGATACCTGTGCCTAGTTATGACTCTTCAATAGCATCCAACTTTCATTTAGATGTGGATAGTGCTTGTGATCCAAATTGTAATTCAAAAATACAAAGTCCTGTAACGCCAACGACTCCTGGAAATCAAAATTGTAAACCACTTTCCTCTAAAGATGCGTACCCTAAAGAAGAAACCGCAAGAAATGAAGAAGCTATTCAAAAACTTAAGGCACTGTTAGACCGTGAATTGGAGACTGTAGCCAAGCTTCGGGCTGAAATAGCTGAAGAGAAACGAATCTCAAGCAATCACATAAAAATCTTGGAAGCGAAAGTCGAATCTTTAAGCAAAGAGAATGAAATTTTAAGACATCAGCTTAAAAAGTATGTTGGTGCAGTGCAGCTGTTAAAAAGAGAAGGCTCACGCCGTCTCAGTTTAGAAGATGATGAAGCAACCACTGATAATGGTGCAGCAATTGATACAGGTACTGATTTTATTTTTAATGTTCGCTATGTTGCTCTTATTTCATACATGCATAATTTGATGTGAAACCATAGTATGTATATGTGTGACATAGACTTTTCCATACAGATCTAAAATGAAATGAAAAAAATACGTATTACTGGCATGATAATAACACTTGTGTCTGGAACGGTCTTATTTTAATTAATCCATCTCCAGTTTCACGTATCACACGCACAAATGTTGAATGTCTTTCAGTATTGCAGGACACATGCATATTTCCATTTATTCTTCTTAATCCATAATCGGGTCGAATTTAAGAATCATTTGGTCATTACATCTACTGTGTTTTTCTACTTTACAATGATAATGCTGCAAGTAGTATTTAACTTCTCAATCACTTAAAATAAAGGGTACAAAAATTCCAGACGTTTCACTCACATCAACTCAATCTTAAATATTTGAAGCTGAAGTTTTTTCAGTACAGTTTTAGACTTCAACGAACCGATACAAAAGTTTAGTTAGGACGTGAGCTGTGCTCCACAGTAGTTTTACCTCAAGTAATATTTAAATTGTGGGTGGGTACATCATATCATATATAGATATAAATGTTCATTCGTCTACGTAAATCGTCTGAGTCTGGTCTGAGTCATTCATATGATGCCTTTGAATCCAAGTCATATTGGCGATACGAAGCGTTACCGTCGTATAAAGGGTTTTATCAACTGTTATGATAAACATGCCGTTAGTTTAGTCCATACTCTTACTCAAAACAATGTACTTCTTAAACAAATACACGTTGTAAGTAGGGCTAGTAGTCAGAATCATGGTTAGTAGTTAGTATTCAAACACGAGTACATAGTTTATATGTAATGCATTGCGTATTTACATGTTCACAAATTAGGTATCGATGTGTGGTTATTGATAATGATTGTGAAATGGGTAGAAAGTAATAGTAAATCCTTTCCTACATACACCGTTAAAGGTTCGTGCTGTCGCTCGTACATATTTGATACGCATATGTATAATTTCAACTTGGTCAATAGTCCTGTTGTAAACTATTCTCTTTGTGCCCCTAAATCATAATCCCAGAGATTGCATTATGGTTATGACACAACTGTGTTCGTTCATGCAACTAACAATTGTGAATGATGACTGATGAAATAATGAACCTGGGCCACTCTTTCTTTATTTCCACAAGGACATACATAAAAACATTAGATGTGTTTACTACTGTTACAACTTGTGCGGTTCAGTCCTACATTAGTTTATCACTTACGTATGTATGTAACTAACCCGGTTCTGTTAGTTGAAAGGGTAGTCATATTTTACTGAAGGATTCGCCAGTTGAGAAGTCAAACTTACGGTGTCGATTTTTAACATTGCTAGATTCAATAAAGTCAATTCATCATTCATTCGTTTCATGTGCTATAACTGACTGAGTTTAAAAGTTTTTGGTGTGAACCATTTTGTTTCAGAAGATTCGTCTCACGAAGCAGCTGAATACGAGAGAAAGTTGATTCAGGTAGCAGAAATGCACGGCGAGTTGATGGAATTTAATTCACATCTTCAAAAGTCCATTCAGAGGAAGGATGCCGCTATAAAGCGACTTAAAGAAGAGTTGATAGACTTGAGAGGACCTTTGGCAATTTCTCTTGGTGGGGACGACGAAGACGATGATTCATGGGACATAGTTGAATCCTTCTCTGCGGATAACCGAAGTCGTAGCGCTACAGCAAGACGTTTAGCAAACGCTCATGGTAATGAGCGGGTGCTAATAAACATTTGGATTCCCTCTGCGTTTCTCACGGGTGCTACTAACGACCTTCATCATGTGTATCAGGTAAGAGTTCTGTCGAAGATTTCACTATATTTATGAATATTTAAACACAAAGATTCATATTGCAAGGACCAAGCCCTATTGTTGGTAGTAGAAGAAGATATACTGCTACAGTACATATCGTTACGTTATAATAGTTTTTTAATTAGAATGAAGTAGAAATCTTTTATATTACAGAATGACAGATTTTAGCTACGATTCTTTGTCCACTTTATAGACTTTTATAGATGATATTTTCTACATCTTTTTCTAATGACTTGACAGTCAAGTCTTGACTCCTCCGGAATCGAGTTGCATAACATATCGTAGGCACGAAAGAAGAAAAGCGTACAAACTGGCAAAAGCAAAGCAGCTAACGATAAGAATGATAGATACGTTGTAATATCCGATCTGCATAAATTATTTGCTTTCGTGTACAGTTTCCAGAAATCAAATAGCTTAATGATACGGTATAATTACAAATATAATTATGAGAACTTTTCACTTACCAGAATATATCAAAAGTAGGTTACTATATTCATGTATTTACAATCTTTTAACCTTGACTGTATATTAGGTCATCAATCATAAGCCGTTAGCTTATGCTTTTGCTATTCGAGGTTGTAAGGTTTGAATATGTATGTGCTCGAAAATACCAAAAACCAAAACCAATCCACAGTCAAGCAGCTTTATGAAAGATCTTTTGTAGTATACATTAGCATTCTATATTAATTTCTGTTTTAGGTATTCGTTCGAATAAAGGATACAGAATGGAATATTTATCGCCGGTACTCCCAGTTTTATAGCCTTCATCGGGATTTAAGCAAAAATGACTCAGTGATATCTTCCGTATACTTTCCCCCGAAGAAACATTTGGGTAACAAGGTAAATGTTTCTCATTTAAAATTTATATACATTCATCATACTGAGACGAATGCCTTCATATTTACCACACATTTACTATATCATGAAAGTTTTTATTTACATTGTAGTACAGTTTACTGTACACTCAAAATGAAAAATCGCCAACCTTATCTCTATTCCATTATCTAAAATATGGATGGTTGGGCTTTTGTTGTAGGATGCAAAATTCGTAGACGAGAGACGGAGAAAACTTCAAGATTATCTACGAGCAGTAATAAACCACACGCTACAGACAAATTCGATTTTGGCATCACATCCGGAAAAGAATTTGCTGATATCCATCCTTCCTTTTTTCGGGTAAGGAAAAATACTATATTACATTACATATTATTGCCGAAAGGCATACACATGAAATCGAAACTTGAGAATTTATCATTTCTCTATTCTTTGAAATACGTGATGTATCCTAATTTAACCAAGCTGGGCATCATCATATTTTTCTATATACAAATATATATATCAGAGAACGATTTTATGTCAGACTTATTTCATGAAATACATCAATACGTTTTTTATTGCCGACAGAGAATCTTTCAACTCACAGACTCAGAAACCAAAGCGAGAACGAAGCCGCACCAGAAACTTATTTTTTCGCCAGTCAGGCCAATCAAGTCAGCCCTCCAGTCAAGGACAACAGTTGCAGTTTTCTAACTACCCACAGTACACAGGATTATAATGCAATTGAGATTTACTTTGTATTCATTCATACTCGTTGGTACATACATACGTAACATAGTTAAAAACTAAATTGAAACGATTACTAAATTCCTTAAACACCGAAAGCCTTTATATGTACGACAATGTAGCATGCAGCTTTCCCCTCCACATTCTCCCTATGTAAATAAGTAAGGATTGTTTGTAAGGGTTACTGTTACCGATATGTTATTATAATCGCTTCTTTTTTGGTGTTCGTTTCGTTGTAAGTTATAATGGTTTTCAAAGGAATTTGTTTGTGATACAAATACAACTTGAAGCATGAATTTAGGTAAGGAATTAAAACTAATAACATTCGGTATCAATGATCAAGCTGGAAAAATGGAAATAAATGATACACAAGTAGCATAACTGTAATTTCAGTACTTAATTTCTGTGGGCGGTGATGGGAATGTATACATTCAGTTGTTCAAAGTTTGGGCGAGAGTTTATAGTGTAGTGCATTTATGTATTTTGACTGTGTATTGTATGTCGCAAAATTTGATGGTGCTAGCTCGAGATTCTGGACCTATGTACTCGTGAAGTTCAAGTATATCTTTGATAAAATAGATTTAGTAAGTTTGGAATTTGCATTGATTTGTTTTTGTAGATCTGCGAAATGATTACGTAATAATGCCAAAGCTCATTGTGTAGTCATTCGGCATTTGCTGTGTTAGGTGAACGTGTGGAAATTTTTATACTGATCGTTGCTACTTATAAATGTATGGAAAATGTCGAAACAAATGCAAAGAGAATAAAAAGGTTTTATAGATTGCTACTTTCAATTTTTACTTCTAAACATATGTTGAAGTCATTTCATATGGCGCATCAAAATCTGATAACGGAGCCTTTTATTCCGGCTTTCGTTATTGCATTCATCCTTGAATCCTTGAAACAGACAGTTATAAACTGGTTCCATTAATCACGGACATGTAATGTAGAACATATAGAAGTTCCAAAAAGGTCATCATCTGACAAGATTTTAATCAGCCGGCTTATTATCGTACAAATGGATTCTGAAATGAATCGTGTTCAATCTTTCAATGCATCCGTTTTCTCGTTCCATATGAAAGGTCGAAAGTTATAAAAGTACCTTCATATTTCTTTCATAGTCCCACATTCATTAACATATTTTGCCCACCCAATATCACTGCTAAATGAAAGATTTTTGAATTGTCCTGTCTGCCATTTAGTAAGTCTAGACTACTATAGCTTCGCCAAGTCTAATGGTCCACTATTTGCCACTCTTCTAAAGATCAAGCAATACCATTCACCATGCATCCCTATTTGGCAAGTGTTCCTGGAAATTTTGGGAAGTTTTCAAAGAGCAAGGACAGACTTTTTTTCAGGACAACTCCATTTAATCCAATTTTTTATAGACATTTTGCAATTTTATAGCAACAATAGATACTTCCGGTTTTGTATTCCGGGAAGCATTTCGAAACAAGTTTCTCAAATTCATTCAATAAGATTAAAATGTGAAGAAAAAAGTTATGAATACAAGATTTCAATATATGTATTTATAAGAATATTTCCTGTTATGTATTATCAGAAGAGGAAGAATTTAAGCTCCTTAGCTGATACGATGTATGTGTTTTTTCTCAAAGTATGCATTTTTTCTTCGTGTATGCATACTATTCGAATTGCCGACACAACTTGCAACATATTATGCTTCTTCACTGAAGAATATATTCGCGTTGCTGCGATCTTAAAATCTCAAACTGAAGGATTTTTCTAGGATTAAATTCTTCAAAAAGAATTTAATCTCTTTCTTAAGTCTTTTTAGCATTCTTCTCTGCGTTGAAAATGTAAAATGTAGCAGAGGCAGTAGTTGAGTACCCTTCAATGCTGAATTTGCATTTTTAGAATCCCATTTTGAAAACGTATTTACTGCTACTATAATAGTATTTACTTGTAGTATTTCGGCAAGCAAGCGTGTCTAAATGTTTTCTCAAATGAATTCGGAGTCAAGAAACGTTGTAAGTCTTTGACGTACTACTTGTAGTCACGTAGGCATGTGTTCACTTCCGCTACACAACATCAAGCTCAACATTGCATCAAGCTTTCTCCTTTTCCATATATTATTATGCAAGTATGACCCCCAAATAGGGACATTATGCTAAGTTATGAGCTAAAGTTCTATATAAATGTGGTAGAATCTAAAAGAACTGTGAATGTTCCATTCAACAGTACCGAATGCTTCAGAAATCATCTGAAGGTAGATTTCTCCGTCATCAAGTTACGTTCCAGGAATAGAATTCCTTGAAAAATTTATGAAAAGAGAAACTGAATCTTGCAACAGCCTATTAAAAATGGAGAATCGCAATGTGGACGAAGACACACCTGTCGGCAACGTGAAAGATGTTACATTTCATCACTGTCATTGCTTTCAAACTTACAAGTGTGTGGTTCTTGTAAAATTCTGTTTTACCAAAATTTACAGGTAGGTATGCATCACGGTGAAAAGTTACAGGTTTCTCCAAATGGACTATTAGCGACGGTGAAAGAGGAACTTTAGGCCATACAATACAGGTATATACATCCAATCACGGTTTTAGCCTTAGCTGGCATTTAAAGAAGGAATGTACGGTTCTATTTACTGATGAATGTTGCATTAGGTACATTTGATTTGAATGTACACCTTATATTATTATACAGTTATTACAATAAATTGTATATAAAAATGATACGAATATGTATATTTACAACAGTATAACTGTAACGTATATTAATATTATATGAAAGTGAAAAGGGTTTGCAAAAACACGTACGTATTATCATGTTGTAGTTTAAAGGAGTTTTATTCAAAGGAAATTAAAGATTGGAGACATCATTAGAATCAGAGAAACGTCGTAGCGCCACTGTACTGCCTGCACTGTACTACCTGCTAGCGACTCACTCACCGGCAGGGACTCAACCCAAGATAAGAGTAAAGTTAACATGTTTCATGCTACTCCTACGCCTTAAATACAATTGTCCATAAGGGTTTTCACATATTGACATAAAACCATATTTAACATAATTTACATTTTAGGAAATAAACAAATTGACTGATCTTTCTACGTTGAAAATCTAAAAAAATCTCAAGGAATAAAGATTTATTTTTCTCAACGAAATAAAGTACAGAGAAAGCAAATCAATACTTTCTCCTCCTCTTAAAGAAAGAACGCTATATGTTAATTTTAAGCCGTTTTGAAAACTCCCGAGCGTAAAAGCTCCTGATTCTTATTACGCCCGTCTTATATAATATCCAATGTTAGATAATACATTTTTCTATGAATATTGTGTTCTTTTTAGTATGCAATTTTCTTTTTACTCACTATGTACAGCCTCGTTTAATATACCATAATATTATCATGGAGCAGCAGCAACAACAAAAACATACACATGTTGTCTGATGTTCCATTTACATGCTTACTTTCACAGTACTACATGTAAATTGAATTGGATTGAAGGCTTTTCATGCATACGATATGATGCTGATGCACTATATTTCTTAGCCTTCTTGAACGGAAAATGTATAAAAGATTTTCTCATCCATCCATCCATCTTGAGCTTTTTGTTTGAATTTTATGCACGAATGTTTCAGCTTATTTTTGCATCAGCAGCCTCCATTTCCAGTTGTTTCATCACCGTTCTACATCATCTCATTTGTTATCCACTGTTGTGGATTTTTTGCGAAAACGCATTATATATTTATGGACTACACTGTGATTATTTTGATTATATTCCATACTGCAGATGTAAGAAATGCAATTTTTTCGTGCATAAACGAACTTAAAATATATGAGCAACTAATGATGAGGCTAATGTTATTTTTTGAGTGATAAATGGCAAGAGCAAACTTTATCTCATATATAGCTTTCAACCTCGTTAGTTTAGCAAGGTGAAAGTAAGCTATAGGCGCGTGTGTGTAGGTGTAGCTTCTGTGCAATGTTCTGAAATAAAATTGGGATAAGAATTATCTAGAAACTGTCACATAAAAAATTCCAAACACTTATCGAAACGCTCAATCGAAGTCTTCTACTAAGGACGTGTATACATCAAACGCTTGAAATTTGAAGTATAATTTCATTAAAAATAAGCAGTTCTTGCAAATATGTATTTATGTCTATGTATGTATGTCGTTTGTAATAATATGTATTTATCTATGCTGTACCATTTAGTTATATGAGTTAGTAACTTTTTCCGGAACACGGAAGAACTTCTTAGAATGAGGTCTCTCTGTTAAAATTACTTCACGATAATTACCGTCCATGACACTATTTAGAATCAAAAGTCTTCTAGTTATTCTCACATAATTCTAGATGCAAAGTAGGTATTAATTCACAAGATTTGATTTTACAACAAACTTCTACTATTCAAACAAAATTCTTCCATTGTGATAGAAATCCTTTGTAAAATCTTAATTGACATATTGATACTTGCACTTTCACACCTTTGTACTTTATGGATGAAGAATATATCGTACTTTAATACGTTTCAAACAACCAATCTATAAACTGATTAACGTTAATTGACGACGACAGGATAGGGTAATGTACCTAAACAACAACAATAGCCCTTATCGTAATTGTCAGGTGAAATTTAAACTTGCAAATAATTAAATCATGATTTTAACGAATACCAACTATACCTATATGTAACAATATCGTCTGTTCCTTCCAGAACTGCTGTTGAGGAAAACATTCCTTTCTAAGCAATTTCATATCATTTTTGAAGAAAGTGCTAATGAATAAAAGAATGTGTTTCTAACAGCTAATGACAACTTCGAAATGAACCACCATAATCGTATTTTTGACAAGGTCATGATAGTACGTCTTTCTTAGCTTTCATAACTTGCACTGCCAGAATAAAATGATGACATAATGAATGGATGGATAAATCTAGATGATGACAACTTGCCCTTTTATGTCCAAATTTAGCATTTAGTTTTGAATCATTATATTTATCTTTTATTCAAGTGGGTTTACGTCATTGAATTGTAGTCGTGATCTCGTCCTGTCTTATATATAATCTTGTAGTAACGAGTGCTTAGGTTGTAGGTTCAGATGGAATTTTTTTTTCTGTACTCTGTTCCCTGTAGTATTGAGTAATGAATGGCACTGTGTGATGTGTAAATAAAATATTCTTCATTCATCTCTTGACTCACTCAAGCTTGTATGATATTTGCCACTACCCATTTACATAAGGAAGTTTCCAGGCAGCTTGCGTCTATGCATATAGGTAAAACAGCCGAGCCCAATCGCCTAGCACATGCAATAATAATAGGTGTATTGTTCTAAAATGAAGTATTTTTCTTTCAAACTTCGCACATAGGAAGTTTTCAATGTAGCTAGTGGAAAGTTCCTATCATCCCCACTTTCCATCCTGTTTGGATAATGTATGAGAGTGGATCCACATAAAACAAGCGAGATTAGACCAGTCAAAGCTTTAAAAAAACGTTCCAATTTGACTTTTCCTGAAATATGCACAACGACAAGAAGTTGTCTATAGATTTCCCAACATTAACATTATGCTGAACAATTTTGTGGGCTGTAAACCCTTCTAGTTCTTATTTAAATTCTTTGACTGTAAATGACAAGACCCTTTCTTTTCTCAGTTTAAAGCACACAAAATTGAAACTTGGAAAGTCAGAAAAAAATGCAATGGCACAACTTATGGATTACTCATCGGATTTGCCCACATTTTCTGACATTTTGGCACATCAACCGTGAAGTTCTATAACTTCACTTGTAAAAGGACAAAAACTACGTGCTTGAGCCTGTGGCAAAAAATTGACACACTCATTCCAATAACATTCAACATGCTTTTTGTTTGAAGCTTTCCAATGCCGGCCTTGATGACATTTTCGAAATTCATTTTTTTTTCAATTGAAAAAAGTTTAAATCCGAATAGAAACGCACAAACTAAAATGGAGTGACAAACATCACACAACTTCGCAGACTACATTGTTGGCACTACACCAGAGAATAAACCGTAATGTATTTGTTAATGACTCTGATTTTGCTATATTATGTTCTGGATGTAAATTAATGGCATCACTGGTGCTGTATCAGTCGATTTTTTGACTGACTCAAGATAACGCTATAATAAAGTAAAGTCAATCAATCAATCAATCAAACTATTTATGTATTGACAGAAAACATTTACTTTACTGTACTTTCACCGTCCGAGTATTTTTAGCCCCTTATTCTTTCACCGGCTAAAATATGACTTCGGCAATCCTAGATTCTATTCATGTTCAAATGCAGCTTGAAAAATATATGCATAAAATGTAAGCAATTTCCTAAAGTATTTCCGATTCCGTTATGCTTTCTCATATATTTTTGTCATTGTATTTAATGTTATCGAGACTGAGACTGTTTACTTTAGAAGATTGCTAAGTGCACATAATAGATAAACAACCGCAGACAAGACAATTTGAGTGTATGTAAACTGTGTTGTTTAATATATGTGTGGCTGCTAGATTATAAGAGGTGATTTTGTATTCTTGTCACAGTTCCAGCCATATTTACCAGCTTTCCCTGTTCATTTGAGGCGAAAAACTATGTTGAGGAGAAAGCATATTATTAATGCATGCTTTCTTTCATACCACCCTAGAACCATTCTTATAAACCAAGTGAAAATTTCTGTTCCTGGCCTGGTGTTTTTTTAATTTTTGGCTTACCCTTTTTTAGGGGAAGCATGATGTATTTATCGAGATAATAGCTTTCGACTCAAGACACCGTGTCAATGTCAGTTACAAACTCTTATATTGTTTGGAAAATGAGAGATTAGAGTATTACGGGGTTCATGGTTGTTTCAGAGAAAGCAGCCAGCCACACCGAGCGTTTATTGTATGTTATTCTCTAGAACTGCACATAAATATACGATAAACAACCCGTTTTTCAGGTCTAGGGTTTTATGGTTGTCGTTTACCGAAATAAAGTAAACTATTGTTCATTCATAGACACATCAATCAATGTGTCAATGATTTCATACAGGGTTTTATTATTTATGCACAACACATTTTTTGTTGATCCTGATGCGCCATTTTTGACATCAGCATTATACTTTTATGGTGTGATCGAGATCGAACAGAGTCAATGCGCTGCGCACACACTTGAATTGTATGCAGTTGTAAGTATGGTGCATCAAATATTATTAATGCCTAAAAATTGGATGCCTTATGATGATTATGGTCTATGTCTTTCAGCATGACTTTCAAATTGGATATGATAAATGCATAAAATAGAAGTGTATAGATGAGTATGCCGCAGTTGATAAAAGTGAACATGACTTGCTATCACATTCATGGACGCTTGACGTGTATTACTTGTTTACATCTGACTTTCACAATTATTATAATTCAGAATAGGGTGCACGCAAGTAGCACTGTTTAAAAATCAGGAAAAAACGGTGATTCGAGGTTCCAGGAAAAATTTTCGAATCACTCTTTTGGAACGTTCTTCACGTGCTGCTGATTTGGAGACACCGTTCTAAATAGTCCATAGAATAAATAAATCATATCCGTAACATTTGTTTGTACACTGTCTAGGTATGTTGGGTGCATCCTTTGGAAAAGGTTGAAAGTAATAATAAACCTCGATCTAAACGGGTTTGCCATTGCAATCCATGCTCAAGGATACACGTGTAAATAGGAGTCATGATAGCATCATCTTCACAGATCGTAATCAATAAACTCAAAATATGAAAAATTATACATATTTTCCAGAAAAGAGATGCTGCTTAGCAAAATGCAAACAGAAAATACACCTTTTTATGTCACAGCCACAAGCTCATCTCTCTGATATATCGCACACTAAAAAAGGACAATTTTCTTGGAAGACGGAGACAAAAAAGACGGTTCCAAATATGAGAAGGGTAAGATTATCCTTACAAATGTCGTACAATATAGTACATAGCATGTATCTATCATCTTTCGTATCCTGACTTCCACAATCATGTCAGGTCTTCTACCCAAGTAAAACAATGGAGGATTCGACCCCCATAAGTAAAAAGAACTGTACCTGAAACGCTTATGTATAAGCTATTGGCTTATTATAACCTCATCGTTGAGCGAATTTGCGATTCGTGGTGTTTGTTTTCTCCAGTAACGTGAAAACTTTCTGGCTGTAGCAAAGATATGTATCCTCATAGCCCGTGGCTCTGGCTCTACCCATCCTTATGAAGTCTTCTTCGTTTAATCGTCTACCTACCAAAATACAATTTGGTTTTGTTTTCATTGGTAGCATCTTGTAACTTCCTTATTGCGATTATATGTGAGCTTGATGTGTGAATTTCTTCTCAACTCTTGAAACTATTTTTTGCCCCACCATCATTAATAAAAGAGAAAACAGCAATATCAAATGGCAAAGTATATTTTCACTGACGACGAAAACTTTCCTTTCGTCTGATACAACCAACGCTTACCGCATACCCCTTCTTCCACACAAGGAAGTTTAATTGCAAGAAGTACAAAGTAAGTTTGCAGACATGATAATATACCTAAACTGCAATATTTCGGCAGTTTTTTTCATTATCTAGTTAGGAACATTATGAGAATTGCGACATATACTCGTGCATTATATTCCAAGACAGTCCAAATGATTAAAATCAGGTATCAAGCCAGAGAGCTTGTTCTTGTAATGTTGAATGTAGGTAGTTCATAAAAATGAAGGCTTCGGGTCTACAAAGATATTTTTCTTGTGCAACGGTCCACATCGAGAGGAAACATTTTTATTTAGTAAAAAAGAGGAAAAAGGGGCCCAGCTCGCATTATTTTCTGGAAAAAATGTTAGGATCCTGTCATCAAAGAATGTTCCTCATGTTGATTCTTGAATTGGTGCTTCATCCAACTAGACCCTTGTCACAGTTACTGTTTTTGGGGACGGTGAGACCGTTTTTATACCATCACGGTATAATACACTTTATAGTTATGATATTTAACCGAAAATCCTGCACATAAGTGGTTTACGCTGTCTCATAAAGGTTCCAAAAATGTAATGCCAGGTGGCCATGTCGGTCGAGAATTGGATTACGTAAATGGATAATGCATTCCTATGAAGGGTTGTTAGAAGGAAACGAAAGGGATTTTTACACTTGGAATATTTCATTTATGAACCCTTTCAGCCGTGAGGAAAAAAGGAGCTACAGAGGAAAAAAACTTGTGCAAAAGATGTTGCTGACTCAACCTAAACTCTGACACTGGCTCAATATCTCATCACGGAATAGTATATGAATGCAACGAACATTTTATGTTTTCATGCAGTTGCAACTAACTTGTAAAGACACATTTTTTTGGCCGACAGTTCTTAAACCTTTCGGCAAAAACTGAAATCATTTGGAAGGAATGACGTACTTTTGATATTCTCTCTTGTCATTCCACTTGTTTCTCGACAACTTTCTCCAGAGAGAAAGTTTCCTTTGAAACGAATATTTGTCAACTTTTTATTTCAGAGTTTTTAATACAAATTTTCGGGCTACTTGAACCAAAAGTGTTTTTACTACACTACAATCAAATGCTCATTCTTCACATATTATATGCTATGCTGCAAAAGGCATTCCTCGAGCAGTTCTCATTTCTTCTCCTTTTCTTTCCCTCACTTTAGTTTTACCACAAAGATCTACAATGAACTAGTCAAAAGTCTTATTTTTCACAGATTCACTGTAAAACAGGGACAAGCTTTGCCCATTTGACAGTCTCTTTAGCCTCAGAGAAAGTGAAGGAGTGGAGTGGTAATGGTAAATCCCTCGCCAGCGAATTCCATGCGGATATGATGTTTGACTCTATTCAAAGTATTTCAATGGAACGAAACGAAATAGCTGTGATATGATATGGTATTGGTATGCTCTCACCGAGAGAAGAAGAGGAACTGCATACACAATAGTCGTTTTTCAAGCCAGGTTATTAACGATGGTGTGTAGAAAGTTGGAGCCAGAAGGTCCGTTATTTTTGGTTTTTCGATATTATTACAGCTACATGCACGCAATATTTGTCATTACAACTGGTTTCTCCTAAATGTAACCTATAGCTTCTCATAAGTGTACTACTTGCATACATTATGCAGCACTAACTTTACCAAATAGTTGCGAAAAATAGGCTTGTGGGTGACGATGCAGAAGATTCGCTTGTATAATGTTCATACTCATTGATATGTATATTGTTGTGGTGTGCACTAGTTAATAGGGATAAAGATATGGTTGGTTTGATATTGCAGTATCGTATTGTCTAGCTGTGTGTAGAGTTGAGCCATTGAATGTTTCAGTGTGGCGTTTGGAATTTGGTAGTCTCTTACTTGTGTCAAGGAGCTATTACCCGGCTTGATGCTTTCACTTTACGCTCAGTTTCCACTGAGAGCTTGCAGTTGGCTTTAGTCATAGGAAAACACGAGCTACCAGGAATACCATTCATGTTACAAGACAAACATACTCCATTCACTTCACTCATTCATTTTATTCACGGTGGGCTGGCAATGAGTGTACCCATTCATTCATTCTTCATCTATCACTTGTAAAGAAAAGTGCAGCTTTCAACCAAAAGGCCATGAAAAGATTGTGAAAATGGACAATATTATCGGCCAAGAAAGTCGTTCACAGAATTGAACGCTGTAATATTTTCCCCGTCGTCCGAACGGAAGGGTGCGTAGGAAGAAAAATACTGTATCATCATCTTTTCTCCACAATAAGTCCTAATAGAGCTTAGAAAACATCAGCTATCATATGTTGCTTTTAATGAGGACGTTACATAGTGTACAAAACCTATAATTTTATGTGATTTGGAAATCACTGAAGTTGGTTTTGATTTTGGCCTGCTGCGCTGTTGCAGTTCTGCACAGTTTGAAGGAGTTGCATTGCATTGCGGTGTGTTGGAGAAAGCACATTTCACTCCTCCGAGAATGCTTTTCGACGAGGGTGACTTGAGAATGGACACCACCAATTTCGGTAATTTCTTTGTGGAAAACACTCGAATGGAAGGGATTGTATTAGCAAGCACAAAGGGGCCAGTGATTGAATCCCTGTTTTCCGACTCACAAGCTCAAGAGGACGAATTTAGCTTAAGGAGTGAAAGCATTTCAAACCAAAACCAAACGACATTCAATTACTCAGTAGCAGCTCCCAATTTCGAGGTAGACAACACAAGTGACTACCCCGCTAATGGATTTCCTTGGTCTTCAACACAAAGCCCGGGTTTTGCTGGTGGTGGGAGTGCTAATGATGATAATGGTGATGGGACGACCTTATCATTACCCTTAGACTTCACTCAAATTAGCCAGCTTAACAAAGACTGTATCATTGTCTACAGTATATTGTTCGTGTTTGCTGCTGTGGGCAATCTTATGGTTCTCTCGTCAATTACACGTCACGACAGACTTGGGAAAAGTAGAACCCCCCTGCTCATTATGAATTTGTGTATTGCCGACCTCATCGTGACATTTTTTCTTATGCCAACTGAGATTTTTTGGAGACTCACAATCGCCTGGAAAGGTGGAAATATTTTGTGCAAATTAACCCAGTTTGTAAGAGCGTTTGGGTTATACCTCAGCTCCAATGTTGTGATCTGCATCAGCATAGATAGGTACTTTGCCATCGTCTACCCACTCAAATTAGCTGGAGCTGTTAGGAGAGTGAAATGGACTTTAATTGGAGCTTGGATTGTGTCAGCGGTCTTTGCTGGACCACAGGTATGTTTAAATTGGACTACTGTGTAGTAGATGCAATCAATGGATTGAGATCTTGTATATAGCACTATAATACATGTATGCATATGTATGGTATTTGCCAATCTTCTTACTACATCTTATATGAAATATCTAGGCTCGGGCTGAAAGTTGGTTTAGTTTTAAATTAAGTTTGTCAGTTGAGTGGGATTGACCCAATTAGAGAACTTTGTTCCCTTTGTGTTTTTAAATCCATTTGAAGTTTTCTATTTTCCCTCAACGTTGCAGAGATGCCCATTGATATACCTATCAGTATCAGCTTATTGAGCTGATATACATCTAATCACAGTAATTCAAAGTGACGTAAACATATTACCTACCTTTGCAGGTTCATAATTTGCAATTCAGGACATGATTCATCGCTTCCTTCGTAGTGCTCGTACACGCAATATTTTTAGGCTTTCATAAAGCTGTAAGTTGGAAGTAATCAGTTTCATGATGATAAAACAAATAATATCAACGGTAAATGAAGAAGCAGTTAATCAAATACAATAGTACCTTGAGTAAAACGCAAATAGATTTTACACTTCTAATCAAAAGCCGGGAAAAACTTTGTATGCGTTAAGTTTAAGTTTGTGCTTGCCACATTCGAAAACATGTCAAGGACCATAAAGGTACAAGTAAATAGAGAACGCATACGTCATAAGAATGCATTACGAAAGAGTGTGACCATAAGAATACATG
>JAQGAP010001663.1:0-18646 GCA_034697805.1 Orchesella bifasciata
CTTTTAAACTAAAGTTTATTACATTTAGTTTTGTTAGAGTCAATACAGCCATAACATGTGCTATATCAATAAAACGCTACGCACTTGCTGAGGTCAACCGTAGTACTCGTATATTTGATCTCAATTAAGGTGTTACTACTGAGTTTTGAGTAATGAGACTGTGTATTTGCTTTACGAAAAAATTATCATTTATGTGATTTTTGAAAATTAAAAACTTATTTATGGGAGAAAGCATGGGTTATGTGAAAGTAACAATGTTCTCAAATGATTTTTTTTAATCAACGAATAGTACTTAACACACGTAATATATTGTTATAGGAGAGCAATTCTCATTCAGTGCTACTCATTTAGTCGTTTCTATGTGCACTTTGTTACGTTCACTTTTCCCATGCTTTTACCCATAAAGAATTTCAAAAATGGGAAAAAAGCTAATTTTTTCTGAAAAAATGTCCGTAGTAGAAAAGCAATTACACACGTTCAGAACTCAATAAAATTAATGATTTGACCGAGTTTGGGGAAAATCCACTGGTTACCTTTGACAAGGTTTCTTTGTGAGTAACCTTGAAAAATTGTTAAGCTGACTATGTCAAATTATGTAATCAAAACGATAACGTTTAGTTGGGTTCTATGATTACCCCATGTTGCCAGTTCTTTACATTCTTGAGTTAGTAGATTTCTCTTTTCTTATACAGAACTAAATTTCGTGGAGTTCATTGGATTGGAGCGCATGCCAAAAATGACTGCTTTGAGGGGGCGGCTGGGGATGCAGGTTTTATCAAAGTTTGGTCTGGAGCCTTTGAACTTGCGCACAAGCAATGAGACTGATCGTCCCAGAAATGTGATTAGATGATTATGAAAAATTTATGTGAAGTGATTTATTGAATTAAATAATCATACTTACATTTCCACTTTTTGCAAGGCGGCTTGGATACGACCAGCTAAATCACCTCGGCCAGTAGTGATGGAGGTGGCAACGATGTCACCAAGAAGAGAACCTACACTTCAAGAGGTGTGCAGAATCGTTTAAGCAATCGAAATCCTCGTGTAAACAAATACAAACTTTATTCTGTTACGTTTCCCCCTGCTTTGCCCCTAGTTCTTCCTGAAATCTGATCACAGGTTACTAAATATTTTGGATCTGTATTATTCATTAAATCTTTATATACGATGACTACAGATACGAACAGATATCTAAATTAAAATTTAAGTTTGCATGCTGAAATTAGAAAGCAGGTGTAAATAAAGTCAATTATGTGTTATCCCTAAAACTACTGCACCGATTTGTATAAACATGAAACCCTGAATATCTGAATGACAGTCTTTTGTGAGCAAATTACAGCTCATTTCGTTAATTTGGTACAAGGTAAATTGAATTCAATTTTTCAAGATCAGGTCGCCCCAGGTTTTTAAACCTTGGGTTTTCAAACCTTGTGTTGCTCTTTCAGATTTTAATAACCTTTGGTAAAATTTAAGACACATTTTTTTGATGGAGTCAAAAACATGTATCTCTACTGCTTGTAAAATGGCTGGTCTTTTAAATGAGTAAATAAAAATGGTAGAACCTTCCAACACAACGAAATAATACATTACTATGATTTTATTACTGATTGAGTATTTACCCAATTAGTGACCAGTTTTTACACAAGTAGCCGAGGCTAACAAATATATTAACAACCAACAAACAACGAGAACTTGAAGAAGCTGTAATCTTTTATAATTTTCATTTACTGCATCTATAACTGTGTTATAAGTATTTATTTTTGTCATTATCTTTACATTGACATTTACAAGAATATAAATTTAATCTTTATAAATACCCATTCATTATGATTTTGAATAATACCAATTTTTGATGCTACCATCTTGTGAGGAAGAAAATTATGCGCTTTGGAATGTAAAAACAGACACCAATTTTTTTTTACGTTGGCAAATCTACATTCATGTGAGCTATATTGGAAAGAGTTATAAGAAATTATCTGATGGCATACTTCAAAATTTGGAAATACGAAGTGCGATAGCAGCAAACTTTGGAAAGCAAACATACTCAGTCAAAGTTTTACTATCTTTTGAATTCGAAACGGCAACTGGAGCAGCTGCAAAAGCTGATTCATAATTTGGTCCAGGAAGCCATTGATTCCAAGATCGCACAGCGTTAGGTAAACCAGTATCACTTTCTTCAATCTTTAGTACAGTTTTACTTCCGTGTGCTGCTCCAAAATCAATTGTATTTGCATTAACTTTATCCCTTAAGTTCATACCACCCCATGAATGATCACTGTCTGTGGCCCGAACAAAATCCTTATCTGATGTAAGACTTACAATTATCTGTACAATTTGTTTGTTAATTTCTCTAGGATAATCAATTAAAAACATTAGGTACCCAACAAATATATTTTCATACGTATAAGTAATATCATAGGATTTCTTACGGTTGACTGCATATATTGATGGCATGTTTGCTCTCACTTTTCAATACCTTTGGTTCGTTTTTAGGTAGCGATACTTCTAAGGCCGGAATTGATTGTTTTTAAGGGCTCTCGCTTGTTTCCATCAGTTTTTGTTTCCAATTCCATCCCTTTGATAGTCTCATTCGTTGGCATTATTCTCGGGGATTCAAGCACTTGCACATCCAGTTTTTGTGCCCTGCTAGCGACAAAGTTTTTCTTGCCTCTTTCAACGGTATTCTTAGATTTCCCCTCAACGACTTTGCATTTCAACCTGCTTTCATTGGGACCAGTGTCGAATTCATTTTGGTTGAGAACCTTTTTAATTACTTGGTGCTTAGATTCATGAGTTTTCTTGGCAGCAATATTAGCTACAATTGGTGTCGTCTTGGCTTGTAGTCTCGGAGGCTTAAGAGTTATTTCCTCCTCAGAATCAAAGGGATCCTCATTGTCGTCATCTTATTGAAAAATATGAAAGTGTTATTAAATTTATTTGAATGCGTTTTGAAGTACAAAATTCGTTTTACCAGTCGTCTTTGTAGATGACTTGTTTCTCTTTGCTTGAAAGTTTTTGACACTTTTCTTCGGCCCCGAGTCCTTAAGTAACGCACTATTTTTCTTAACCCATTCCAGCATTCGCTTGTTCCTCTCATTGTTTATGCGCATTGCACAAATCTCACATCGCTCTTGAAGATCAGGGTCATTCTTTAATCCCCGAATGTACTTCTTCATTTCAGGTTCATTCGGCAAATCTTTAGCTCGCTTCACAAACTCCTCAACTACTTTCTCGTGACCACTTCGGAACGCTTTCACTTGGAAAGATATCTTGAATTTGTCCATTGAGTCCAAATCTGCTCAATTTTGAACGAGAGCTTGCACGATTGTTAACTTACCTTTTTCACAGGTTACGTGAAGTCCGCTGCGGCCCGAGCCGTTTTTTTCATTGACTTTTGCCCCTCTGTTCCAAAAGAAAATAAGGAAAAGTTTAAGTGCCTGAACAATATTATTACAACGTTATTACTGCTAAGTTAAAAATATCTTGATTACCCGTCTAAAAGCATTTTCACAAACTTAAAATGCTACTAACAGCAACGGTTAGTGCATTTCCTTCGCTCTGATGGGAGGCATTAATGTCGGCTCCTTTCTTTCACAACGCTGTCCCTATTTCGGCACATTCATTAGTGGCTGCTTCCATAAGAGGAGTGAGTCCACTCAAGGATCGATAATCAAGACCACATCAAGATCCCCATTCCGACAAGCAAAATTGATAGCTCTTTCTTTTGATTGCGGAGTTTCAGTGTTGATATCTGCTCCCAAATCAAAGAGCAACTTTGCCATTTTCCCACTACTGTCCAGCATCAATGGGGAGAAAGCTTTCATTCGTCCCTGTCTTAAACAAGCGAAATACATGGCTGTTCCTCCCTCCTTGGTTTTTGTTCCATTTTAGCTCTGTTTTGTAGGAGGATCTGAACCATATTCATTTTACCGTGTGAGGCAGCTAAAATCAAAGGAGTATTACCATCTTTGTCTCGACATTCAATATCACCATTGTGCTGAATGAAAAGCTTGACAATGCTCAGGAATCCTAGGTCTACGGCCAATGACAACGATGTTCCCGACAACGAACTTCCGTCTTTACCCCGAGCTTCAATATCAGCACTATTCTCCAGCAAAACGTCAACAATATCTTGATGTCCGCGGGCTGCTGCTGTCAGCAAAGGACTGAAGCCTCTTTTGTTATGCAAGTTTATATGGGCCCCGTGTTCCATCAGAAGCTGGACCACTTCAAAGTAACCATCAAATGACGCCAGGTTGATGGCTGTATCGCCACTTTCCACTAAAGCATCAATGTCTATTCTGTTTTGATTTGTCACATTTTTCCGGGTTTGTTTCTCTACAACCATATCAAATAATATGGAATCATTTTAAGTTTATTAAGGCATACAGTTAGGCTTATTCTAGGTAGCCAAACGTGTCCTAGTCCCACCTCCACCTCTTTGTAAAGCAGCATGCCTTTAAGCTCCCAGCATGCTTTCAAAGCGTACTTCTAACTTTTTACCCATCATCATGAGCAGTTTAGTAAAGATTACCGAAGAAATTGAGCATTTTAAAAATTTCAAAACTTTTTAAACGTTATGCCTCAAATGATTGACTTTGATATATATTTAGTTTTGATTAACAGTAATCAAGGTAGCTTGTCATTTATGGTTCAAAAGTTGGCAAATTGACTGCATGTTTTATTTATAAAAAGGGTAAGTATCTCCGTCCCTCCAACAGTTCCTTCAGCAGACGTGATCGACTGTGAGCAAAAACGGCATTCGAGAAGAAACTTAACAATATCCCCATAACCAAAAACTGATGCTTAACAAAAGTGTGTCCATCCATCTGCCCGTCTATAAAATGGGTCCGCACCACTTGCGCGCAACACCTTAATAACTGAAATACAGCCGTGAGTACAAGCTACAATTAAAAGTGTATCTTCGCCATCACCCGAACTGTATTTTTGATTTATGTTTACTGCACTGTTATTCGCCATAATATACTTGAGGACGTTCGAATGTCCTTCAAGACAAGTATGATACAGATGACTGCTTAAGGTTTTTGTTCTTTAAGTAATGTCCACACAATTTTCCAATAAGCATTTAACTATTTCTAGCTGCTTGTTTTCACAATCTGCGACCCGTTGGGTTGAGTCATCTGGCTCTGTACTCTGCAATCGCAAAAGAATATGATATTAAGCACAAAAAAATGTACGAAGAATAAAACTTTTGTAAATGGGATACGATCTGTTATTTTCTTATTGAATTATTACCAAACTGGACCATAAATAACTGAAATATAACTTTAAGTAATACTCACCTCAAGGTTGCCGTGAACTTTCCGGAAACACTACTACCGGAGACTCAGCCATGGAATCGTCATATATTTTCCCCAGGTTTCAACCAAAATTGGAAACCGGTAATTCGAAAAAAATTAAAGAGTTGCAATATGATGAATCTCAACTTTCTGAAAGGCAGCAATCAATTGATAAGTATTTCTTTAATTTGAATATTATGGCTGTTTATGAGAACTCTTAGACTCTGGAGTGCGGTAGCGAGAACACAATGTTTTTCGCCGTAAGCTGACAAAAATGTTTCAGTATGAAAGTAATTTAATTTATATTTTTTGCCAGTACAACGAAACTAAATCTTAAACTTTAACACAAAGGTTCAGGCAGAAATCCATAAATTAGCGTCTACTTAAACTATTAGGAAGAGTATTCTCTTAAACAATTAGATGAAACCTTCTCCTAAACCATTAGTAAGAGAGAACAAAATATATATTAACCTTTTCCTAAAGTGTTACTTCGAGAGAAGATAATACAACTCCGGGTTCTCTTAAACTAGTTAAGGTGAACAATAAATAAATTTGAGTTTACTTTAAATATTAAAGTGACGCAAAAATCGAAAGTGTATCATTTTCACTTGGAAGAATATTAATGATCCTTCTGTGGTTATAGTGGGAACGATCCGGGTAAGTCGATGGCTCCGACTGTTTTTCAAAAACATAAAGATATTTGATTCAGAGTTTATAATATTATTATTGCCCTAACATATTAAATTCAGATACATATATACGATAACATATTAGCTCTGCAACTGTTGGTGACGTCTTTGTCCATTTTTCAGTCTGTTTGCCAAAAGTAGACCTGATATTACTCCGTTTCATGGCATAGAAAAAACCAACGTTGAATATTATGTTGATGGTGACATTGTTGTGGACTATGGGAGGACTGAAACAGTCCAGTCAAAGTCCGTATGCTGATGGCACGAAAATATGCACGTTCTGGTACATGATGAGGCTATACCTTGCAACTGCAAATGAATCATATGGGAAAGGCGGTTTGCTCTTCTCACGTCCCACTTTAATGTCTTGGTATTTGTATGAATGACTTTCCAACAAAAAAACCAAAGCTTGTATAAGTTCCGGTGTACCTTTATACATAATAGTCAAGCAACCTGTATTAGAGTGTCCATGCCCAAACGACAAACAGGGAGTGAAAGTTGATCGAAGCCAATATTGGCAAATTTGATGAAAGGTTTTTATTTGTCTCGACCAGGAATTGGTTGAGCGGAAGCTCAGCATTGTTTGCCATTATACTTTTCACCCGATTACCGGTTCGTCTTATGTCATATTTTATAGAAGTTTGAGCGACTCAGACTTCTGTCCAGATGGCAAATTCAATAGCAACCGCACGCACTTCAAACGCATGTCGCCATATCCAGTGATCTTGAGAGTTGTATTATAAGTGAAGAAGTATGATGCATTTTTCTCTATTAGAGCAGTCGTTTCCTTCGACCGGGGAGAGCTGTCATATACCAGATTATTTTTGTTTGATTGTCTGCAAATTGGATGCGTAGATTAGAATTTTCGATTTCATTTAATCCATCCGCTTCTAAACTTTCTCTCTGCTGTATGTTATAGGTTAAATTTGTTGTATGTAGTTACAAACAAATGTTTGCACAATCATAAAGTGTGTGATTTGCCATTTTTGGGCTCCTTCAATGTGCAGTAATTTAGTCAGAGTGTCCGTAACTTGTCACTAGCGTAGCCTTTTTGTAATATTACTATAAATAGATTGTCTTTTAGTATTCGATTAGTCAGGTGATTGGCCGGGTCATTTGCAGTTGAGAAAGCTGTCATTTTAAAGTTGTTGTCATGACAGGATACAAGGACTTTTCCGAAGATTATCAGCAGTCCCATTTGTTTTGAAGGTTCCAATTTTACGTACATCTTCGAACATGTAACGATAATTGCTACTGTCCCTCAAATACACTTGCTTTGGGTCTTCCCGTGGATATAGCATTCGCATCGAAAATATTTTAGAGCCTTCTCCATCGCGTTGTTCCATCTGGAAAAATTTGAACGAGCCAGTATATAATATCCATATTGCTCATGTCACACGACTAAATTTTGAAATTGAAAGAAATTTTTGAAATTTAATTAAAAAGAAAATAATTATTTAATTCCATTTCTTTAATAAGTCCATAGTAAAACCAGAAATAATAATTTAATGTTTTACTTTCAAGTATGCATATTGCACACATGATTTTCTTATATAAAAGTTATATAACAGAACCTATGAATGTGTGATAGATTGAGTGTGGGAATAAACTAATATCATCCTCTGGTCAGGTCCAATAAATAAGAATTCATTAAAGAATGTGGTAGTAGCAGATACTGTATCCACAACTGGACATTACAGTTGAAATATGTTAACGTTTATATCTGAAGGATGGAAATAATCATTTTGTATCTGGGGATTTCAATTAGAGGCTCTTGTTTTTTTGAGTTTTCATATACTTTCACGGGTGGACGGATGCTGAAAATCTACCTTTGTAAGAACTGCTCGCCGTAACTTTTATACTATTGTAGAGGATCTGGTTCAATTTTTGTTGTTTTTCTCATTTATGTAGAATGTGCAGTGAAAACGAACTCAATCCTTTGTTAGAGTCTACATAACGTATCCTATATTATTATGGATTGGATTCAACAAGCTACTTCTTCTTCATTACTATTTATGATTCATTATTACAACCTTAGGCATGTTTCTGCCGTTACGTTCAAATGGAGTACAATAGGGTAAAGTAGGATTGCATTGAAAGTGGCTTTACATGATGTTTGAACGATTTCAACTGGGTGTATAAATTCAGCATGTTTCAACATTTACGTTTTGCAATAAAAAAAACACGAGCTAACGGATCGTTTTTGGTTCTAGAAAACACTTCTAAAATATCTTCGAATGAACCTTGAAAAGTTTAAGGATGATAAGTTGTCCTTCTTTTAGCTTATTATTACTTGATTTTTGACACCTTGAGTTTTTCTAGTTTATTAAGCAAATTAATTTTTATTTGATATTTGACAAGTGGATCAGTTCTAACAATCAATTACATTTACTGATCACGCAGAATATGCACGGTTATTTACGCGCTTTTGTACCAGAGAGCCTTTTTATCAATATCGTAAATTGATAATCGGCAAATGGCACACATGGTAGTATAAATTAACGAAACTAACTAAAATAAGCACAATCGTAATTTGGAGTCTTTTCATTCACTCGACACCAGTTTTTTGCAAACTCAAACTCAGTTTGGTTTTTCGGCTACATTTTTCCATCTTAGCCTCGTAAAGGCTGGTACAAATGGATGCCATTCATCTTAATTGATACGAATGTCAATCGCATTAGCCCAATACCTTCCCATATCGGCCATCTTGTCGATTGAATTAAAGATTGTTTTAAGAACACTGTGGTTGACAAGTATCACACTGCCAAATTTACATGCTCCTTTAGTAGTTTCAGCTTTACCAGTAATTTTTATTGACGGAATGTCCATGCTTTAAATAGTAAGGAAAGTAATAAACTAATAAAGACTCAGTTTATAATACAGAATGCAAATTATGAGAATATTGAGAATACAAATACGATTAAGGGTTACATGCAGTTAAGTTGTCGTTTAACTACAGGATACATGATCATCGGCACTTAATTTATGATGAGCATCTTGCAGTTGGAATAGAACCTGTCGTGACATCCATCAATCCTCTTTACAATTTCATCTAGGTTGAATGTGAGGTTGGCATATTCAAAGGTCTTGAAGACTTTTACTCTTTCGAGATCATCTTCACATCCTTCACATGGTTTAAACAGAAGATATGGGTTGAAGTTGTTCTTCATGTCAAAGTAAATTACACAGCTTTTATACTAGTACACTACTACTTTTATAGTAGTGTACTACTTTGGCGTTTCGGAATAAGAAGAAATTGGTGGTTGGGAAAGAAAGGGTAGCACCCTAGTGGTGTTTTCCTTCTTGAAAGACACAATCTAGGCAGTAGCTTGTACACGTGTTTTACTTCTAATCCTGAATTATACTAATTAAAACTATTTTTTAGAGGTGCAATTAAATCCACATGCAATTCATTCTATGTTGCATGTATCAACTATCCCATGACAAATGACATTGACTAGTTCCTTATCTGGACAAACATTATATACTGCGTTTTCTATGTTAAATTTTGATAACTTTAGGGATGACCGACGTATTTAAGATCGTATAACCTTCCAATAAGTATTTCGTTGTCGGATTTTTGTTCAATCATTTCTTTTACCCCTGATTTCTCATTGTTATTTCTGCAATGTTGTAGAAAAAAGAAAATAGGCATTTATTTTGCCTGCAGTAGAACAGGGTCAGTTAAAACATGTTTCTTCTACTAAGCGATGTTTGTTTGTTCGTTGGCGTATGAAATCGTCCACCTTGTACAATGGTAGACAGCGACACGTCCTTTAAGTTTATCATGGGGTTAAATACAGATTCAACATTCATCAACTAGAGACATCAAGCATTTCTTTTTTAGGTCTGACGTTTGTTGTATATATATATAACGTCCACTAAAAGAGGCAGTGGTAATGATGCTGGCACCATACATATTGATTGATTAAGTCATGCGGCGTAAATATATATATATAATGCTAGAATCATTGTTAAATCAGTTGCATTATTTCACTAGTCTACACTGTATACTTTTCTAAATACACATTGTTCTGATTTTTATCTACGTACCCTGTTTCATATCTATATAAATTTACAAGAAGTTGCTACGATCGTACACAAGGAGGGAGCTGCTCCATCGAAGTGGAATTTTATTTAAATAAACAATTAGTTTTTAGACCTTCTATAGGCTCTTTAAAATTCCAAATATATACATATTTATTTTTTTTGAAAAAAAAAAACTTCAAGTATTCCTTCGATATGCCCCGAATATGTCAAAAAAGAACATGCTACATGTGTAAATATGTAGAAAAGATAGACATTTCATGCTCCATAAACACCCTCAGTAATACTGTCGTTGCTTGGAATATCACGAAAGTAACGAAACGATATCATCTTAATTAACACAGTCAACATTTTTGATGATTTCTAAAGCCAGCAGTTAACCATCGAACAGCAAAAAAACTTGTAGTGAGCAAGCTATCACATTACCGCTGTGTGTTAATAAAGTTATAGTGTATCGTCTCACATGTTGAGAGAGAAAATGATTCTTATGGCATTGTGACACCAGTCAACAACTTGAAGATAGTTAAAATGAGGCGTAAATGACGAACACACGTCAGAAAGTGATATGGTTTCCAACTTTTCCTTTTTGTTTCTTCTCACCTTCATCATCCTGATCGTCATTGTGTTGGTTATTCTGAAATCACCTCCTCTTTTCACTTTTATCACCAAACCACATCAAGAGGATCATAAGTAACAGTGTTAGATTTATACTTGATAAAAATTTTTGGCAATGGATTTTACGACTGTTGTATGTAGGATATAGGCTTTCATTTATATGAGATATTTAATTCGTCCGAGGAGAGACGAAACGCTTTCTCGCATTGGAATTGTTGTGATCATGGAATTATATCGGACGGGGATATGTTTTGTAACCGGAGAGCTGCAGGAGACTTAACTCAATCGTTTGCAAGTATCTCATCAACAACATGATGCTGCTAAAAAATATCTCATACGTAAATTTACTATTATTTCCTGTAAAAGTTATATATTTCTCAGGAATCTGATTCGTCAGATATAAGCATCATTATTTCCGGTAGGCTTTTAAAAATAGGCATACTGTAGATCCCACTAAAATTACTAGAGTCATAAACTTTAGACTTTGATTGTTTTATTCCTTCCACACACTTTACTTAAAATATGTGTATGCATTGGAAATTGAGGGACAGATACGAAGACGTTTTTATCTTGTAGCTGGATACTCAAATACAGTTGACAAAGCGTAAAGTTGAGAGTTGTAGTTACGGTTTGATAAATGCGTGTAATAAGGTATTGAGTAAAAAAGCCTGATAAAAAGTTTTTCGTAAATCCCTCTCCATTAATTTGAAAACTGCATTTAAAAGATACTACTTTATGAATATTATCCTCTAGTAAAGGTATTCAAGTAAATTTTTAAGGTTTATTTTCTTCACAAGAAAAAGATGACCATGTCAGTGATACCAAAAAACAGCTCACAGCTTACGTTTTTTGGACTACCTTGAGGCAGAAATATTGTAGACATGTCGAGATATTATTATGTGTCAGTATCAATGTCGGAAATTTAATGTCATGAAAGATATCGTGTAGCCTACGATTTAGTTCAAGGGATGTGTGCAGCTCTTCCGAGATATTATGAAAAGCAAAACGAAGAATTGTGCACAAATGTATTGTTTGATAAAATACCAGCAATCTACCCTCCCTCCTCTCCTTCTCACATTGATTCACGCCTACTTCCATTTGTTTCACAGATGTCCCCTAGACGGATTTTGTTTGTTAAGTCTGATTCCAACAATATTGCTGTAACTCCTGCAATAGTAACCAGGGACTACTTAAATATTGATACAAGAAACTCAAAGTTTCAGAAACAACAAAAGTTCCGTTCATTCCATTCTTACCATTCCTTACCATTCTTACCATTCCTGAAAAGAACTGCACTATTTCTATCAAGGTTGTGGATTCGAGGTGTATTATTATTGTTTAATGAGTTTGAGTTCTGGGCTTTTAAATCTGTGTTGGAAGAAGGTTTAAATTTTGCAAACGCACATCGAAATCAATTGAAATTGGATAGAATCTAGAAACATCCGTCAGAACCTCATTAAATCGGTCAAAATCTCTTGGAATCGTATAGAATGTAGAAACATCGGTCAATATTTCGCCCGATTGGCGGAAATCTCATTGAATCAGATATAATCTACAAATATCGGTTAGAACTTCGAATAATCGGATAGAATCTAAAAGTAACAATCAAAATTTCGTAAAATCGGTCAAAATCTCTAGAAATCGGATAGTTTCTAGAAATATCGGTTAGAATCTCAAACAGTCGGCCGATATCTGTTGAATCGGAAAGAATCTAGAAACATCGGTCAATATTTCGTACAATCGTTCGACATCTCTAGGAATGGGATAGAATTTAGAAACATTGGCCAGAATCTCTAATCAATCGGTTAAAATCTCATGAAATCGGATAGAATCTAGATATTTAGGTCAGAATCTCCTGAAATCGGATAGAATCAAGAAATATCGACCAGAATTTCGTACAATCGGAGAGAATCGAGAAACGCCGGTCAATTTTTCGTACAATCGGTCAAAATCTCTAGAAATTGGATAGTATCTAGAAATATCGGTCAGAATCTCAAAAATCGTTTGAAATCACCTGGAATTAAATAGAGTCTAGATATATCGGTCAGAATCCCTTGGAATCGGATAGAAGCTAGAAACATCGGTCAATATTTCGTACAGTCGGTCGAAATCTCATTGAAACAGATAGAATCTAGAAACATCGGTCAGACTCTCAAGTAATCGGCTAAAATCCCCTGAAATCATATAAAGTCTAGAAATATCGGTCTGAATTTCGAACAATCAGTCGAAATAACTTCATAATTGGATAGAATGCGGACACATAGGTTGAAATCGATTAAAATTAGATAGAATCTAGAAACATCTGTCAGAATCTCATTAAGTCGTAAAATCTCTCGGAATCGGATAGAATGTAGAAACATCGGTCAATATTTCGCCCGATAGGCCAAAATCTCATTGAATCAGATATAATCTACAAATATCGGAAAAATAATAACGCTGTTATCCCTAAGGTAACTAATTAAATTTTAAATTTTAAGATTAAATCAGAACCTCGAACAATCGGATAGATTCTAGAAGTATCAATCAAAATTTTGTAAAAGCGGTTTAAATCTAGAAATATCGGTCACAATCTTCGACAATTGATCGAAATCTGTTGGAATCGGATAGAATCTAGAAACGTCGGTCATATTTCATACAATTGATCGAAATCTCATTGAATCAGATAGAATCTAGAAACATCAGTCAAAATCTCGAGCAATCGGCTAAAATCTCATAAAATCGTAAAAAATCCAGAAATATCGGTCTAAATTTAGAAAAAATCGGTCGAAATAACTTCAAATTGGAAAAAATGCACACAAATCGGTCGAAATCGATTTAAATTGGATAGAATCTAGAAATATCGGTCAGAATCTCATAAACTCGGTCGAAATCTCTTGGAATCGGATAGAATGTAGAAACATCGGTCAATATTTCGCCTGATTGGCCAAAATCTCATTGAATCAGATATAATCTACAAATATTGGTCAGAACCTCGAATAATCGGCTAGAATTTAGAAGTGACAATCAAAATATCGTAAAATCGGTCAAAATCTCTAGAAATCGGATAGTATCTAGAAATATTGGTTAGAATCACAAACAATTGGTCGAAATCTGTTGGAATTGGAAAAATCTAAAAATCTCGGTCAATATTTTGTACAATCGGTTGACATCTCTAGGAATGGGATAGGATGTAGAAACATTGGGCAGAATCTTAAACAATCGGTCGAAATCTGTTAAAATCTGATAGAATCTAAAAGGTCAACATTTTGTACAATAGGTCGAAATCTCATTACATCATAAAAAATCTAGAAATATCAGTCAGAATCTCAAAAATCGGTCGAAATCACTTAGAATTAAATAGAGTCTAGATATATCAGCCAGAATCCCTTGGAATCGGATAGAATCTAGAAACATCGGTCAGAATCTCGAACAATTTTTTGATATCTCCTGAAACCTGAGAGAATCCGGAAACATTGGTCAGAATGTTAAAAAGCGGTCGAAATCTCTTGGAATCGAATATAGTCTTGTTAAAACGAGTCGAATCTTGTTGATACGAAGAGCATCCATTATACCAGGATAGAATCTTGAAGAATTAGACAAAATTTCGTGGAGGCAGACAGACTTTCGAAGAATTGAATAGAACCCTGATCCATAGGCTAGAATCTCGTTCAATCTTTCGAAATCTCTAGGAATCGGATGGAATCTAGATATGTCGGCCAGAATCTGGTAGAATCGGTTGGAATCTAGAAATATCGGTCAGAATCTCTTAAAGCCTATCTACACCACTTGCTTAAGTAAGACGAAAATTTCAAGCAAGAGAACTTTCAGATAGTGTAGAAGAGTCCTACTTAGAACTTCGGGTTGCTTGAGCAAGAAAACCTTGCTTAAGCAAGGTCGGCAAATTTGAGCGCTTAAGCAGCCAGAACCCTTGCTTGGTTGACGACAGTGAGGAGTTTGCACGGGGGAATCTAGTGTCATTGAAAAAAACACTGTACACCGGGTTTCTGTCCACTTGCTGAAGTAACGTATGTGTAGACGGTTCTTAGTTGACCTGCTTGAGTGACCTTTGACTTCAAGTTGCTGAAGCAATCGCTGACTCAAGCAAATGATGTAGATAAGCCTTTACAATCGGTCGAAATCTCTTGGAATCGGATAGAATATTGTATGGACGCAAATAGTAAGGGACGCAAATAGTATGGGTCGCAAGTTGTATGGGACGCAAATAGTATGAGACGCAAGTACGAGAGGACGCAAGTACGACAGGACGCAAGTATGTCGGGACGCAAGTACCCGGTTACCAGCCTAACCTACTTTGCTCTTCACAATGTCATAATAAGCCCTGAAACCTTAACTGGGATGCTGATTCCCATGTGTCATTCTTGAGAGTTCTTCCGTTTTGACCTAACACGGTCCTCCTAGCTCAAAGGCCACTACTAGTGGTTTTATTACTGCACGAATTGAGAGGGATAGAATTTTCCAACGACTGGCTGATCTCGGTGAAAAGAGGGAGAAAGTGATTGTGGAGTAGTTGCTGGAGCGGCGACGTGTTTGTATCAAGTCAAGTCTGGTACTAAAATTAGTAAAAGATTGATTATTCATTATGAAACGACATTTGATTATTATTTTAAAATGCCTTATGTTTATTGATGAAGGAAATATGACATTTTCTTTGGAATAAATAACAAGGGGACGCAGTAGACGTTGATTTTCCCCTTCAAGTTTCCGGTGTGGATGTGCTGGCCCCGGCGGTCAAAAGAGGCGACGATGAAGTCCTTCCTCAAGTGTAATTTGCTTATGATGATTCCCCTCGATGTTCATCATAAGGACGGCGTCCAACAACGGAGTGAGGAGTAGCAGCTTCGGGTTTCGTGGATGGAATTGGACGCGGAGGACGGCAGAGAAGAACCGGTAGCGGTACTCAGAGTCGCTGGACACCACGTCAAAGATTTTAATCACGTTGTCAGCAGAAGCAATGAGAATCTTGTTCCCGTTTCGAGACCAGCTGACCGACTGGATGGGACGGGCGTGGGCGGAGATGACCTTCACAATTCCGCGGCTCACAGATTCCCAGATGATGACCCGACCATCGACGAAACCCACGGCGAGCAAGGTGCCCAGTTTGTTGAATTGGAGGGTGGACCGGTGGGCGCCGTTAACATCGAGTCGAGAATTCCATCCGAATATGAAACATTTCAATCTTGATAATTTTGATGATTTGCACACATACTTTCTCACCTCAGGATGATTCTGACAAGGTTTCTGTAATAAACAAGTAAACAATAGTTATCAACGATTCACAATTACACAACTCAATTTCAATTGTTGTTGACATACCTTCCAAAAGCTCCAGATTCATTGTCTCTTTTTTTAACCAAAATCAAATGATGGAATAGATAATCTATTATGGATTGCTAACTTTCTACTTCACTCTTATCTTGTCAACATTGATATGTGATAATGGCTTCAGTTTGCGTCCAGTCCAGAAAATGAATCGACAACAATCAACAACAAAAAATGCTTTCTCCTGCTGCTCAGAGCTTGCTGTAGAGAGCAGTTCAAAATTCCCGCGTTTTGAGAAGATTAAATTTGGGCACGGGGAAGAAAAGAAGGTATATTTTGTAGATACACAAGGGTTTTGCTCGATGGCTCATTTGTCATTTGAGCTGGTTGGTTGAACTGGTCATGGTCAAACGTGATTTTACGTCCGATTTTATTTCGTCGATTGTTGTTCTGCGAAGACAAATGCTATTTGATACATTGAAGTTATCAATTATTGATAAGACAGATAGATTCATTTGTTTCTTTGTTTTTTTGGTGTTTGTAGTGAACTGATTGGTTTGGAGGTTTCCCCGCTTGTTTCCTGATCCAGATTGAGGTAAAAGGTGACAAAAGTTTATTTTAATCGTCAAATATTCAAGAAATCTGTTAATCAATTGGTTTTTAAATATTAAAGTTTCAGATTAAAAACAAGGAGTGATCATGGGCTTAATCTGGTACTCAGGCAGTTGCTTCCTCTTTGACCGATTCAAAGATTTGCAGAAGAGGCTCTTGAAAAATCGGAATAAACTGGACACGAGCAACTGGATCTTTCGTCTTCACACCCGATGGTCTGTTACCATGAGCTTCATCTTCTTCATTCTCATCTTCGCTCCTCCGTTTATCGTCAAGGATTCCACCATGATCTGTTTCGGCCCCGACGAGGCAAGTGTTCCTCCCAAGTTCGTGGACCATTACTGCTTCCTCCACGGAACGTACATTGTGCCTGAGTGGATCAATGGTCGAATTGGTAAGAAACATGATAAGTCTGCATGCCACCTCCAATATAAAAGTTTTTGTGGGGATTTTTAATGCTTTCGTTTTCCGTTTTTAGATATTGACGTTCCCCACCGCGGGATCGGCCCCGATCGCCCACACACCACGAAACTGTACCAACTCCAGTATCTTTGGTATGGCTTCGTTATCTTAATTCAGTTAATCCTGTTTCGAATGCCTAAAAATCTCTGGGGAAGTATTGAAGATGGGCGTCTCCGCCTCCTCCTCTCCGAGCTGACCACTGCACTTGTCAATGACCTCACGCTGAAGAAGCGGGTGACTCTTGTGGCTGAGTATATGACCTCCTTCAACTTCCACACCAAATATACCTACCAGTTCATCTGCTGCGAGGTGGTCAACGTTGTCAACTTTGGGTTCCAGGTGTGGCTCCTTGATTACATGTTTGACGGCGAGTTTCTCGGATTCGGATGGAATGCTGTGCGCTACATCTCATCTCTCACAAATCCCGTAGCCTCTGACCCCGTGATTATGGACCCGTTCATCAGGATGTTTCCGAAAATGACCATGTGCAGAATTGAAGCAGTCAGTCCAGGTGGAAACCTCATCAATCAGGAAGCCCTCTGCGTGTTGCCCATCAACAACATGGCGGAAAAGGTGTTCTTTCTCATGTGGTTTTGGTTCGTGTTCCTGGGAGCTGTCACCATTCTTGGGCTGATTTACCGGTGCGCCGTCGTATCCTCCAAGACCCTGAGATATGTTGTGATGAGGATCAGAATAGGAAAGTCGGTGTGCGAGCCCGAAAAGTTGAAGTATCTCGTGGACAACTTTACCTACGGAGATTGGTTTGTGTTCAGCCTCATAGAGAAGAATGCTGATGTCTGGGTCTTCTCCAAGTTGTTTGACGAGTTGTGTGAGAAAATGAAGGGGACGAGGGGAAAGGATGACTGAAACGTTTTAGTTCTATTTATTTCCAATTGACTAAGCTTGTTCAGATATTGTATGTATTCGACATTATGACTTTTCTGTTTATTATCTCTTTATCTCTAAATGTAGTTAATTAAACAATTACTCATTTTGGCATATGTAGTAGCATTTTGTTTTGAACCCAAGTGGGCGTATAATAAATATAATATGAAAATAATAAAATCCGCAATGATTCCTTCAGTTTCCGGCAATTTATTGCACCTCACTTCATTGCAGCATTAAGCTAGTTTACTTTCAGATAACAAAATTCAAATTTCCGACTAAATTTAGCTCAGCTCTTTTGGAAATCAAATTGTCCACTATACATTGCAAGCACAAGTTTCAAGATTTTTATATTACATAAGCGGCTTAGCAAAATGCTGCAAGCCCCAAAACAGGATGACATAGAGCGTCAGATCTTCGTCAAAGAAGCGCTCGAAATTCAAACTGCCTCAGGGAAACGAGAAAAGCATGCGGATAAAAACGATTTTGTCTACCTTTTCTTTTCTTGTGTCAAAGTTGAAGGCTGTCATTTTATACGAGTTAATTTCATGACGTAATTGGGGAGATTTAAGTACATTTTATAATTACTGTGGAACGTCACACGAAAAGTTGTTGGAGTTGCAGGTATTGATTTATTGAAATGTATAATTTATGCAGTTTCTTCTTGTTCATCAACAAATTCTGAGTTTTCAGGTTTTCCGGGTCTAGGGCTTTTGCACGCGAGGGCCCTTGCACTCCATGACCAATTTGCACGCGAGGCCCTTTGCACGCGAGCGT
>JAQGAP010001664.1:0-18644 GCA_034697805.1 Orchesella bifasciata
AATTTTTTGTGGGGGGACATTACATGCAAAATATTCCAAACTTTTGGAAATTGATTGGGGTTTAATGTATTTCTTATGGCTTCTAAAATTCTAGGGGGGACAATGTCCCCCCTGTCCGTCCTATTGCGACGCCCATGTATCTAAGCTATGTAATGTTTTCTCTGTGAATTTCAGACTGTCTTACCAAGTAAATAGTAATTAAACAAAAAAATACATTATGATCGTTTCTGGATCTCTACTAGTGTTATTAATGTATTATCACTAATCAGCATCATTGCCAAAACCCTTGGTGAGCACGTCGGGTTCTTTCTAATCAAATGGATGGTTTGTTGGGTGCCTTCATTCTTGAATTCTCCTTTTGTGTGATGCATAATTATGTCCATTATTATGAAAATATGGCAGGGAAATTAGTTACACTTTAAACAAACTATCGTTTTTATTCATCCTCTTGCTTTTGTGTGAGTATCTCGAACTGCTAAAGCCAAGTTCAACTGGTCTGGAAGTTCGATCCACTTCGTTCCATGTGGAGAGAGATTGTGCGGGGCAAAATGGTGTCTTCCTCTTTTTGCTCGGTTGGATTCGATGATTTTGAAGAAGTACAGTCGCCGGACAATGCGGCTTGTTAGAAGATATCTGGATTGGAACGGGGATGTCTTCACGTCCAATCACTGGAGGTGATGAGGAGCCTTGTTGGACTTGGGCGGAGGCAGTATTCTTGTCATCTTGATAACCACAACCACCCAGATGACTATCGAGGCAGATGTCCAATTCTTTTTCATCGTACTCAATACAGATCTTGTATTCTAAAAGGTCATCAAATAAAGTTAAAGTCATACTTATCAGCTCATTCTGAGTTTCAATTTTAAAGCTAACCTTCATGAATCAGCTGACAGTTGCCCTTTTCAAGGCAAAACTTAGCGAAAGGATCGTCACAGGGCTGTGAAGGAGTTGGGATTGGAATAGCTTCAGCCCTGTCATTCTGATAAGCCCATCGCACCAAGAACCTCTGGATCTTGAGGATGACCAACTTTGGATGGTGTCCAGTCACCTTGTCAAGACGACGTTCTGACAAGATTATGTAAATTGTCAGAATGGCATGAAAAATTTCAGATGACCAAAGTGACAACACAATTTTTGAAGCAAAAACAAACTTGACAATATGCAGCAACAAACTTCCGGACAAATATGCCGGAAAAACATATTATATGCATGCAAATATGCTCTAAAACAAGTAAAATATGCAGTAAAATATGCTGTAAAAACTCCGACTTTAGGGGTGCTTAACCCAAAATTTTGAAAAAATATAAGTAGTTAAATCAGTCAAAAATCTGACACTTTACACTAATCTATGCGTACATTATCTACAACAGATTTAAACATAATTTTATTTCATAGTTAATTCAAAGCGGCAAGTCGGAGCCATTCCAAGGGTTTCTACACAAAGTTTTGACGTCCGGTCAAAAACACTTTTTCCATACTAAATCCTTTTTCAAGTTCAACTGTTGTCAAAGGACAAAATTTTAACGAAGCGTGCGGTTCTAATCCAACTTCACTATTTATCATGTTCCCACTTAAAATATTAGAAACATTTTTTATTGTACTATAACCTGGATTTTAGGTTATTTAAGGGTTCGATTCATGCAGTGTATTCGTAAATTTGCAGTAAATGTAATCAAAACTAGTGTATATGTAGCTACTTAGGTTTTCAAAACGTGTGCCTCGCTATCTTGTCGAGTTTGTTATGGTACAATGTTTTGTCTTGTCAAGTTGGTTTATTGAAGATTGTGTCTTGTCACTTTGGTTTAATCACCATTTTTGTCCTGTCACTTTAGTTCAATGACAATTTTTCGTCTTGTCAAGTTTGTTCAACTGAGTTGTCACTTTTGTCTAGTTTTTCGATTTCACCCAAAATGATCATTTTTTGGATCTTGTCAGAACGTCGTCTTGTCAAGTTGGGCATCAATCCTTTTTATATCAGAAATAAGTACAAACAGGGCTTCACACTTTAAGATTGGCAAGTATTAATAAGTATTAATAAACCGAGTAGGAGTGTACAGAAGTTGTAAAACAACTATGCGTCTAAAAGAATCAAAAACGTGCTATTGGTGTTGGTAGTACTGATGATGATGGCATATGTATAAATACTCTTATGCTCCTTTTTTATCCAAAGCTAGGAGAACATACAACTTAACCTAAACGCATGCATCAAAAGCTTACTCCATTGCGCAATTCCCCAAAAGTGACAAATCAATTACAAGAAACCCAATATGCATGATATGAAAGATAATATGGAATAAAGAAAATAAAAAATCATACAATTCTAAACACACCATAATATGGCAATGCATGATTATATGGAATAAAGAAACAGCTGAACTAGAACAAAAAGGGTTGTGCCATCATTATTTTAACAAAAAGGAACAATAATTTATTTCATATAGTACGTAAAAGTCGGTATAAATAAAATATTAATCATTTCCATAAGTTGACAATTTAGCATATAAAAGAAAGAAAAACAACGTTCTTAACTTAACTAACCTTTCAAGCAACTATTTAATTAAGTACCGTAAAGAGAAGAGAAAAAGCACGAAGATTAAGAAATAATTTGGATGATTTGGACGTTTGGCAAAGTTGTCATAAAAACAATGAGTAATGTTTACAAACCTGTCAAAACTTGCGTTCGACTGCATAATTGACTTCAACGAATCCCAGAATTTGTGAAAACAAAGGTACCATTTAGGTTTACCGACGGCTGCCTAATTTTATATGAGTGGCTAGTACTTTCATGAGCACGGACCATCATGGTATCTATTAAGTTAGTGAAGAAAACTACAAGAGCTAATGAGGGAATGGAATTTAAAAAGCGGAGCAAAATTTTAATCCTATTATACATACTCGCTAAAATACCTAAATTGACCCTTTGTGGTTCATCCACAGTACAAAAAACGCTACACATTTAAATACATCTGTTGTTTTTTGTAGTTCGCCTTATGACAACATCAACATCAAACACAGAATTGCCAAACCCCTTAAACTAGTCCAGTTTTGAGAAAATAGTGCAGTTTTTCTGATTGGAAAGTTTAATACAATGTTGTTGTTTACAGTTTACAAAAAATATACATTATGGACCTCTCATCGTCTACATTACGTTAAAACTTATTGTGTAGAACAAGTGTGTAATATGAATTTCCCTTCTATTTCTGTGAGTGGTGGGCGTTCCTAGTCTAGTGAATTAAATTTTACTAAAAACATTACCCATTGAAAGAAATTTGTTGCTCTTTTGTAGTTCGGCTTATGGCAACATCAACATCAAACACAAAGAACATCCAAGCCCCTATCCAAAATCAAAACTAGTCCAGCTTTATGTAAATAGTGCAGTTGTCCTAATTGTATGGCTGTATACAATGTTTCAGTTCAAAGTTTTACGAAAAATGAACAATACAGATAGATATACAGCTTTCAATCATCTTCATTGCGTTACAACGTATCATGTTGAACTAGTATTGAATGTGAGCTTAACCTTAATTCAACCGAGAAGTCCAAGTGATAATTTTATAAATAACTAGGGATAGCAATAGTTTGTCTTAAATTTCCAAAAAAATATAAACTTAATCAATTGAATTTTCAACGTACAGCCAGTCACATTGCTTTTCTCGCTCGTATTTTCAACGTTTTACCACAATTTCAATACTACAAGTATTAACAGTTTTCACTAGCGTACAAAACTTAACAATGGCTCTTGTTACCGGGTTGGCAATTCAGAACCTTCCGAATGGATTCAGCGAAGAAACGTTCTGTCAAGAACTTATTCGAGTGTTCGAAAAAGGTATAAATAATAAAAAAAACGTGCCCAAATACTTTCATGTTGTCAATGTTCTTCCAAAATGTGGTTTAAACAAATTGGCATTCACTAGCAGATTTAAAACTGCATTTTCATTGTGCTGAGCCAACCGTGGCATTGGTCAAGAATGAAGCTTCCTTAAAATACAATGTAAATTAAATGCTTTAAACATTCATTTTCTAAGCTGAATTGTTCTGAATGCAACAAATTTTTTTCGTTTTATGTAGAAGCCTAAAAAAAGAAGGGGTTATCAAGTTAGAAAATCCCGATGCTTCTATTGTTAAACCAAAAATGAAGGACTTAAAATCACATTGTTGGAAGTGCAAGTCATCGTTCAAACTATACTCAGTGTATGTGAACTTACACTTCGTTTTAGTGCGATGCAGCTGTGATTAGTTTGTAGGTTTTTTTAATTTCTATTTTTTTAACAATAGTTTAAAAATCATTTTTTCGTAAACCTGTTTCTTGCTTTAGAAAATATGATTATTTGCACAAACTGCGTGCGCTGACCTGGCCGAATGAAGCATTTACCAAACTTATTCCTGCTACAGTGGGAAGTAACCAGCTGCTTGTTTGGTTCAGCCCAATGAAACTAGTTACACTGGGCCCTCCGAGTATCGCGACGTGGTTCTACCTTTACTCCAGGAAGAATTAACATTTCAAGTTAATGAAACTTTGATAATTTTATGACGACTTGGTAGATATCCGGTATTGTTTAATAGGGTTAGAGTAGCTGGAGGACTGGGTGGTTTTATGCAACTTTTTAGAATGTAGTAGCAGTTAGGAAAAGTTTTAACAATTCTTACGATTTTTTTCTTTTTTTGTAATTCCTTTCATTTTCAGTTTTCCATACTTGAGAATATGTTTTAGCACTTTCAACTGTGTTTCTACAGTTTTTTCGCAATTCCTCTTTCCTACTCTTTTCCTTTGCTCGACGAGCGTCATCTTTAATAAGAGCTTTCCGTCTTACATAGTGGATTTCCTTGCGCTTTTGTGTTGCAATTATAGATTTTTTCTCTTTGCCATTGTATTGCAGTATTTAGTTATTTTTAACACTTTATGTCAACTATAACATGAAAAATCTTGGCGAAACTTTTTCACTTTAGGGAATATGGGGATAATAATATTGCCCTATATGATGCTGGTTGTGTGGTTTCTACAAATTATTTTTGTAATCGCTTTTCATTTTGTGAATACAAACTCTGTCAATCATTCTTAATACACAATGAAGTACTGAGAATGTAAATTAAAATACACCAACGCGTTCTGCTTTTGGAACAATATAATCAAGGTATCAGCAAACATTTTTTCAGTCAGCAAAGTTTTTTTACGTTTGACTGAAAATATCTCTTGACTTTTGGTCTCTCATTTAAACTCTTTCAAACAGAAAAAGTTCAATTCTTAAAGTTTCTGATTTCTTGTGTTTATTAAACATGTCTTGTGGAATGTGTCAGTTTGGTGAATTCGAGCTTGAAGCTCTTGCGTGCATCGATGTCCAGGTTTTGAACTTGAAATTCGAAAACCTAATATTGAAAAGAAAATAATTAATTGCGGTGCTATCTACCATTCAGAAATTTCCCGCGGTTTGATAGGGAATTGTGTATCAAGACTTTAGTACACATAAGTACACTCTACATTAGTAGTTACAACACAAGCAAGGTGCAAGAGGAACATTTACAGTTTAAACAGTGCCCAGATATACGTATACGAACATACAAAGAGTATGCGGATCATATCAACAATCATGTTTACGAAATGGGTAAGTTTGTTTACGATACATATGTGCGTATGACTTTTGTGTTCTAAAGCTACAACACAATGCATATACATGACTTTTTAATCAAAAGAAATAAGAGGAGAAAAAAGGTCATGTGTTGTTGAATGCTGTCATATCAACGGTGCACAGTTTGGAAACCTTTGGATTCCAAATGGACAGTCAGTCTAAGACTAACTATGGGATGACTGTTGCCTTGTAAAGCTACAAACTGTAAGAACGTCGAAATGGTAGCAGATTTTTTGTACATGGAATCGCAAACAAATGAAATCTCATAAAACTTGATATTGAATATGATAGAACGCATCAAAATACATGTAATCGTTTTTTGGCCCAAGTCTCTATCTGCTACCGTTTCGACGTTCTTACAGTTTGTAGCTTTACAGGGCAACGGTCATCCCATAGTCAGTCCTCGACTGACTGTCCATTTGGAATCCAAGGGTTCCCAAACTGAATCAACGGTGCTTGCACCGTTGAGTTTTTCTTTAAACGAAGGTTTCTCTGTATTTACTTCTATACGACCAGCATTTGGGGATGCATTTGAACCTATGATGGAATTTTATCCATGATTACTATACATCTATATGCGACTATGATGATGCGATTGAAATTTTTTTTGCAACGAGCATTCTATTTGTTAGTTTATGAACTAAAGGTGAAATTGACAAAGAAAAATTGAAGCTAGAAGTTTTATTTATTTGATCATGGAGTGGAGCTGAATTCACGTAGATGTAAGATCAAAAAATTTTTAATTAATTTTCCAGTTCAATATATACAATTGATAATACTTGAATATATATTATTATAAAATTATTACTCCTTCTCGTAAAACCTTCCAACCAAAACATCCATTCATTCAACCTGAGAAATAGAGGGTGAACTGTAACGTTACCTTTACACTTACTTTCTAACAGAAAAAATGACAAATATGATTAAATTGAGTTTTAACATCTTCAAAATTCTAAATAATAAATTTAACAATACAGCCTTTGCCACCAAAGATAACAAAAAGGAATTTCAACTGAAATCATTAATTGGAGTGGTCCGGATCATTCGGTTTTTGTTTGAAGTGCAATCGTTGTGCTTCTGTTGAAAATCGAATAATCATTTTATGATTGGAACCACTAACGAATCATACGCAACCTTTTTCTTTTGTGCCTCACTGAGACCTCCTTTCAATCAAAATTCATAAACTTCTTTGGTGAGACTGCACACAAAATATTTGTACTTCTTTATCTCACCCTTCAGTGGTTTTTCCTTTTCGGAGGGCTGATCTGGAAACATCGGGAATAGACTGTTCAGTAATTTAAATTTGCAGTTTATTTCTTCAATAAGATCGGTTTCAGTTGTTCCTCGTTCAGTCAGAATTTCCATAAATTCCATTGGAGTAACATCGCTGTGAGTGGAAGTGGATGGTTGGGCCTCAAGAGTAATAAGTGGCACAGATTTGCGTTTTTTGTCTCGCAAAGCTTTTATGGCCTTCTCCTTCGTAGCAACTTTGGTCTTCAGCTGGCCAATTAAATTCTCATTGTAGATGTTTATATTTTGGAGGTCATGTATTTCATCCCCCAGTTTTTGCTCAATTTCGCGATGCTCACTGATGATTATTTTTTTGCCTGTTTGATGTTTTGTAGTCATTTCTGCCAATTTGTCTTCAATATTTTCGTTTGCCCGTTTCAGTCCGTCACTCTTATAGATGGATTCCTCGAGTGTTGTTCTCTCACTACCTAAAAAATGCAGACAAAATACTACTGATTAGTTGCTTGACATTTTGCATAATGTAAACTTACACTATTTATGAAACTTACCAAATAGTTGCTTCATCTGGTCATACAACTTCCATTGATGACCTGCCCCTTCCATGGTATCGGCGAATTTCTCTAGGAAAATGAGTTGGCTGATTTCGTCATATTACTTGCATCATTTTGAAGAGCAAGATGGTCTTTAAAAACAGATAAAAAATTAAAAGGTAAGTTTTCAGTAATTTATGATAGCACAGTTGCCCGATTTCGTTTATCACTTTCTGCTAAAATTCTCATTGTAAGACGTAATTTTAAAGTTGTTAATTGAAATTTTAAAAAACCGAACCTTGCAGCATTCTCCTCAGTGCACTGGCCGAGTCGCTTGTCGTAATGATTCTCCTTCAAACCCTTTCTTATCAATCTGCGAAATTCATCACGGGTGGCTTCGACAGCTCCAAGTTTTGCACAAATCCTTCGAAAATTGGGAGATGTTTCATCCCAGATATTTCCTCTGTACTATAAACCCAAAAAAATAATAGTATAAAGTAAAATAATAGAAATAAATTCACTGCAGCAACCGTAGTACACTTTTATAACATAAAACTTGTTAGAAAAAAACGTACCGACGGCATGTTGATTTCAGGAATTTAAGAACTGATATCAAAATTAGGAACAACTTTACTTTGAACTTTCCAGGAGCAGTGGTAAACTTTGTTGTTTATTGATCTGCTGCTGCAAGCAAAATGTGATCCCATTGCCTTCGTTTTTTAAATAAATACGCATGACTTTTTTTTTGTTTAACCTATTACCCTGCATGCATACATGCAGCAGGTAAGTGATACATAGTAAGTGATAGAACTAGGTGCAAGCAACCAATCCTAGGAGAAATAATATTTTTCTCCCTTTTCTTGCCGTAATGTATTCGCACGGTAATCGTATCTACAAACAAGACCAAGACTAATAGTGACCGACCGGTCAAACAAGACCGGTCAAACAAGACTAATAAGATTACTCGTTCTATTGCATCTTTTTGCAGAAACTCAAGGTTTATCATGTGTTACATGCGTAAGCTCGGATTGTCCATACGATACTCAGACCTGAGATGAAATGGTGAAACACGCACAGTAGCAACTGGACCCATTCTCTGTTGCTGCTCAACTTCCAACATGTCCCCCTATTGACAACGAAGAAGCATGGGATCAGATAGGCAAGCAACGAACCGACAATTTTCAAGAACACCTAAAATGCTCGCTTGTGCAACATCAAATCAAGTACAATGACGATGATATTATTGTGAACGCATCAGTGACAGGCTGTGCAAAGTCCAACCTGTACAAGCGTGCAGCCGAAGCCTATTTAAATGTGAAATGTGACATCAGTTAACGCATAGTAAATACTAACAACAATGACAAACTACTAAATTACCACATCGAGCATCACTTAAAACTCAAGTTTCCATAATTCACCACTCTCCGTTTTCAGTTTTTAATATATAAAGGCAACAAAGATGAGAATATGAAAGGAACGATGAAACAGTATTTCTATTCTCTTCATTTCTCACAACGTTGTATCTATATAACACTGGCTTTCGATACGCACATATATACCGACTGAGGAATCCTTTTTTCTTCTGCTAAGCAATGCAATACACTCACCCTTTGCAAACATATCATAATTTTTATGAGAGTAAGGGGATTCATAGAGAACTCTATGATGCAATCATGTAACACTGTCCGTAAAAACATTTTCCATCAGAAAACTAAAAAAAAACATGGACAAAAAGAAAAAATGACCACTATACACCAGCCCCATACCCAAATACCATTCTTACTACAGCTACCATCAAAGTGTCGGAATACATTCTATTCTTTTCATCAACATCTAAAACTTTTGGATTAATACCAATTTGAGCTAGATTCAGAACAGTACAAAAGCTTGTTGGGCTTGACTCATGACTCATGGTTTGGTTTCACCAGTCATTAAATCTCACTCAGAATACGTACTCTGATATTCATTAGCATAGTACCAAGCCGTAAGAAATGCGTAGATCAAATTTCACTATACCCCCACTAAAAACACCTCCTTCAAAAGAGGAACCAGTTGGACCATTTATTTTAGCAATCCACATATAGTCTACAACCCAAAAAAATATACAATAAATCAAAGCATTTTACAACTCATCAGGATCGTCGTTTTGAACAAACACAATTGACAATTATCTTTGACTGGGTGAGCACACACTGGAACAAGAGACCCACAAACAAGCTCAAGCAAATCCTACAAAAAAATAAATTAAAATCCAACACTATAACTAAGTTTTACATCCTGTATCAAACAAATTCAAATTTCAACATGCCACTTGGATAATCTTTTTCAAAAATACCTCCATGTTAGCAAGCTAACAGCAAAATCTCAACAAAAACTACATCAGCATATCACACACGTGTTGACTCTCCAACAGAATTTCCTATACTACATATATACTCGAATGTGCATTCAGATAAATTTTCTTACAGAAGAAAGAGGATCAAATAAGAGAAAAATCAAGAGGGATCACTACAAGCCGTATACTTCACTCATTTTAGCTGAATAGACCCACGTTTTAATAGTATAATTAACTTATAGGTCTTTGTTAGTCTTACATTAATTTTCTAATGAAACGCACAATTGGAAACTGTTTCAGTACAAACAGAAAAATGTTAGAACCAATTCCAGCGGAACTGTGAAAAAATCATGTATGATGCATACTATGAAGGTGCTATTATACTTAAAAATCTTTAAAAAAAAATAAAGAGAACAAGTCTCTAGAGTGCCTACAGTGACCTTGAAAGTAAAAAACAAAAATTTATTAACTTTGGTCAAAACAATTTTTCATGAAAATGTAGGCTGCTTAATGTAGTGTGCTTGTTTAGCATCTTCAATATCGTAGTCACTACAGAAGCACGCCACAGTGAGCAGTCTACATTTTTATGAAAAATTGTTTTGACCAAAGTTTTTATTTTTTACTTTCAAGGTCACTGTAGGCACTCTGGAGACTTGTTCTCTTTATTTATTTTTTAATGTGGTTTTATGATTTGAATTGAATGTAGAGTATACGAAACAAGATCCAAATTTATTTTTGTAGGATAATATCAAGTCAGCAAGTAAACGATAAAGATGGGCCAACTTGGTTATGATGGATTTTCCATGATAAGGCAGGTTTACATATTCCGATAAAAATACCAGGTGATGCAGAAGTTGTCCAGTAATAGAAGGCAGGATTCATAAAAGATGAAAATGATAAGTTGAAGAAGGTGTCGATTGCATGAGAAGTTATGCTATGTTAGACCATGCTGAATTTATAGTTGATTGAATGATGAATGATTGTGGAGGCGAATCAAATTCTATGGGCTTTACTAGCCCAGGGACTATTTTTCCGTACCGGTGCTTCCCTTACTGTTGTGGTAGTGCAATTTATTAAATTGAATTGAGTTGACATAAACAGTTACGGACACTGCAATCTTCATAAACGATCCGCTGAAGATGTAGTGGCTAGGTCGTCCTGTTGATGAGCTTTTTTAATTCTGATGGAAGCTGTTTCTTTTACCTTGAGTTCGTTTTTCACAGATTTAAATTATTGTTTGATCTCACATATCTCCGTCCTTCCGGCATTTTCTGGAACCATGGCAAAACCTCAATCCTCATCAACTTAGGAGAGGTATCCCTTATTTGTTTAAATTTGCCTTTTAAACTGATTTAATAGTAGACGGAAAGTTTTTTTTAGATGTAGTAACACAAACTACACCCCGAAGATATGTGTAACTACAGCTGGTCAGGTGTAGTTCTTAACATCGTTCCCAGATTGGCTAGACAAGTAGATTTCGAGCCACACTTTTACGTGGTAATCTTTAATAATAAAGAAAAGACATTCCATGTTTATGATTCTCTGGAGAAATATTTTTCAGAGAAGGAAAAAGAGAAACATATTAGGGAATATATCTCACATTTCTATTTAAATAAAGAGCATTCTCCGCCAGACTATCAAATTCAAATTATCCACGGACCATTCCAAAAAGATTCGGTATCATTTGGAAGTGCGATATTTCACACAATTCTCCATTCTCTGAACGGAGAAAGTGAAAAGCAAATGAGTTTTCCACAAGAAGCAGACTTGTATTTTTTACGCCAAAAGATCGTTGCAACAATTTGGCTACCTCGTCAGACGGACGACATATTTTGGCATGCCTGGCCATTATCAAGTCAGATAAACAGGCTGATAATAAACGCACGGAACTGAAATCTACCCAAAAAAGAAAGCGGAGACTAAAAACTAGGCTGAGTAGACAAAAGAAATCTAAGGCTGCAGCTGAGTCCACAGAAGATTGCCCGGTCGATTATATTGCAGATAGGCACTGGAGTGGTTATTCGTTGGAGCATGAGCAATGGAGGGCGATAGACGAACTCGACGACTGCTCTGAACTTATCCAAGGATTCGAGGATACGAGAATGTAGGAAAAGGTACATCTATAGTACTGTATTCAAATTTCAAATCATAAACAAAAATTCATTTTGTGCAATTTTTTTGCAGGTGGTCTGAGTGCCTAATGAGCTATACAATGCTTTTTAATTTAAATTTATTAATTAGTTTTGTAATCGTGATATTTTAAGTACTCGATTTATGTCATTCATTTTGTAGTACTATAATTTAAACATATTTTTAATCACTCAATCATTCCATTATTTAGTATATGTAGTGTTCATCGTATCAATTACTATAGTGTGCCTTGAAATGAATTAATTATCTAGCGTATTACTATAATTTAATCCATGTTTTTAATCACTCAAATATTTAGTATATGCCTCCAACTAAGAAACTTGATTTGGGCGTACTCCCGCGTCCCTCAGAGCTTGTTTCATCGATTAAGATTCACAACAAAGTGTTGGTGTTCCTATACTTTTACTCATCCCCTCTTGACTTATTGATACTTGATAAATATGCTTTAACTTTCCTTGACAAGCAAATTCCAAGATATTCTTGGTTCCGGCTACGTACGTAAAAAGGAAGTCATAAAAATTTTGTTACTATATTCCTAGATGAGCTTCTGCCAAATTTCCAGTTACGCAATGAATCTTTCCTATATCTATTTTAAAGAATAGTTGCATCTCTCTCAGATGTTTTCAGAAGGCCATAACTTTTCCAATTTGGGGGAAGTTTGTGAGTTCCTTCAAAATGTACCATCCTAATTAACAACTGTGTTTGATTTGGTACCCCTCACAGACCAAATGCATGAATGGTAGTTATTTAGGATTGGAGAAAATCCGAATTTACCGGGTTGAAAATGACTACCATTAAAGTCCATATCAGAAAGGACTTGTTTGCGATTCAATGTTTCCTCCCGTTGCCCCAAACATCTTATCTTAGATTCAACTCAATTATGCAAAAATGATTTGCGGGGGCTTGGGGATTAGGGAGGAAATGCGAATATACATTGCTCGTCTTTGACCAGACAGATATCTCGTCTCGAATAGTTTTTGTTGACGATTGTGGATGGAGGTGGAAATGATTTAGAAATTAGGAGGAAACGGATAAACAAACAATGATCAACGAAGTTCAATATGCAGTTTTTGCTAGATTGGGTATGAGGCATGAATAGGAAGCAAATACTATCATTACATTTTTCACTTACCATACTGTGTGTGTAGAGAGATGAGCAAACTATTCGGATGGAAGTCCTTTGTGTATAATTTCTGGGTCATAAGGAGAGTTAAAAAATAAAAAAAGTCCCCACATGCATTTACTTGTTTTCATTCCGCTTAGGTAAAAAACTCATCCCCTGTGCAACTAATGCATAAAACTTTGTTTTCTTTTTCATATCCCTTTGCATTTGAAATACCATGAAAGGAACCCTTGCTGTCTATATGTCCGTGTGAGATTGAAACATTTCAGTGTAACCAGCTACGATGATCCTGTCATACCTTACTGGAAGTAATAACATTATTGTGATAATAGTGTGCTAAAATTGTGTGAAGATTAGCCTAGTTGTTTGGTGTTGAACGTTTCCATTCTAGCATTGAAGACATGTTTCAACTGGAGTGGTTTGTGTATGAGCTAATGTATGAAAGGTAACAACATACTTCTTGAACGTGCCTGACTGATACATAATTATTTTCATACACAAGTTATTTTATTTCTTTCCATTTATCTAGCTACGATTTTGTCAAGGGCACGCTTACAATTACCGACCACTTTGATCCCAAAAAACGCATTTGGTGAAGCTTGGAAAGACGTCTCCAAAAGATGATGAACTGAAGTTTGATAACCTACTACACACTTCAAATGGAATAGAAGAAATTTTGGCAGCTCGGACGGAGGATGTCTGTCCAATGGGTTTTTGTAACCATGTCAGGTTTTAGGCACTGGATTCGACGCGAAAAGGCAGAGTAGCTCGTTTGGAAATTTTCAGAAGATCCCGTCATAGTGATACCAGACGTTTTGATAAGTCCTTGAAGTCACCTCCACCCATGCTTGTTAATAATGTAAAAACGGAGAGAAATATTCGCTACAAGGAGCTCGAATGTGATTACTCCAACGAATCATCATCCAGCCATAACAATGTTCCACTGTCGTCATCAAACGGAAATGCTGCGAGTGAAAACTCACACTATGAAATGGTAGTTGAAGTATACAAAAATATATCATATCCAACTTAGCATTTTTGAAAAAAAAACTTAAAGTAGAAAGTTTAATTACAGGGTAAATCCACCAATACAACTTTACATTCGCACAAGTAGAACGAGAGGAAAATATTTCCACTGCACTAGAAAATAAGTTTGACAAAGGTAACAATTTGTTCAAAAACAATTTTAATATGTTTAAACAACAAGATCCAAATCGGCGTGTTTTTATGTCTAGCATTGCACAGGAGGATGGATAAATGCCCGCTCTGCCCTGCAGATCTGAACATTTTCGTCCCAACAATAGAGCTCAACATATTTGGGAGCACAGTATGGTGAATAACTTTGAATTTACTATATGTAGTAGACGTTTCAAACGAAATGCAATGCTTAAACGCCATATTAAAATGGTTCACCGTAACAAACCATAATCATAGGCTCATTGAGATTTAGTTTTGAGTGCTAGACCCCATACACTACTTGTTTACTTTTGTCTTCGTAATCATTGTTCATTGAAAAGTGATTGGGGGTGATAACAAGGGATTGAAAAGACGATAAAAGTTTATTTTTTTAACTGTGAGTATAAAAGACTGATTTAAATGTAATTTGAGTATATAGCGTTGTACTGCACTTATCGTTAAAACGCTTTTTTATTCCATTGAAACGTCTTGTAATTCCGTGTTACTCTTTCTTGGGTTACATAGGATCAGAACGAGTATCAGCAAGAGCACTATGCATATTGGTTTTAAGTTAGACTGTAATAACTCCAACGCGTATCTTTTACGCAGAGAGGTGAAATATGCATCATCTAGATCGTGTACTACACATGGAGGGGTTTTATTTATACATATATATAACTCAAAGCAAGTCAAGGAAAGAAATTTGCCCATTTAATTCGTATTGTTTCTCCTAACATTGAAAATCTATGGAGCAAAGATCTGAGCAATTTCAAAAGCAGTCTCGAGTTGCTCTTCTCTGCCTGTTCGTCATGAGTCATTTTTGTAATTTGAGATTTTAGTATCTACTGAAGATTAAACGGAGTTAGTGCTCATGACTGTTTCAAGTTATGACACAATAAATACAGTTAATTATATTTGTTAGGTATTACAGTGACACAATAGTGAGACAATTCTATACGAAAATTATTGAACAAATGTTTAGCTAACTCGTTTTTTAAAAGGAAATTTATTCATTTTTGGTTAAAAAAATATTATTCCAGTCAGTGAATGCTACGTGTCAGTGACTCTAAATTATTGTCATTTGAAAATTTTGGCCTGTAAGGTTGTATAAGGCCGATATCCACCTTTAGGTTGGACAGGTTTGAGTTTTTATCTAATATTTGGTTTGTTAAGAGTGCTGCAATGATAGCCAAAATGTATATGATATTAGTTGGAGCTGTGACGCTGTTGGCGAGTTTCGTAAATGCAGATTCCACAGTACTTACTTACAATCGTGGTAACAATGACAAGTTGACCAAGTCTGAGTGGTAATTTATAATTAATATTGATACAATTGTGACAAGATTATTTCAATGACTTTTGGTTAGTATTGTGAAATGTAAAATCGGAATATTACGTTTCAGTAAACAAAATTTTAATTCTTTAGTATTGTAAATTTTTGAACGAATTTTTTGGAAAACGGTTGTCAACAAAGCTATGAAACACAGACTAAATTAACGTATGATTTGAAAGTGTGCTCGGAACATACAACCGTTTGGCTCTCCAAAAATAGCAAACGCTTAATATTGACTGACATTGCTTCCTTGAACTATGCCATAAAATTTAGGTGGATTCACAATTTACAAAGTCGTCCAAATTGAAAATACCTTTATAAATGTCCTTGTGACCGACTGCTTCGAGATATATAAAATGTTTGAAGTATATACAAAATCGCACACTTTAAATTAATGGATTCGTCCAGGAGTTTCAATAATGGTCAGTTAAGTTTTAAAATTTTAGCGGTTAAAAATTTCATTCGGTGGGAAAAGCTGTATTTAAACTCAAACAAACAAATGGTCCCTGTGAAAGACACCAATGTATTTATGTTAGATAGTCTGATGATGGGTTTGTAAAAATCGCATGGTCTTTTGAATAGGACAATTCTGGAGTCAATTGGCTGTTTTGTTTGCCGACTTTTCGCGTCGTCTTTATACTTGTATTACGTGTATATACAAGCTTTCCCTTAAATTTTCTCTTTTTCAATTGCTCAATAAAAAGAAACGAAACATTAAAGCACCGTAACCGTACAACCTTGAAGAGAACCAGTGGAAATGGAAGGAGAGCCCAAGCACAAAAATACAATCAATACCAATATTAAGTTTCATCTGGTTTGACCGATGAGTAAGCGAAATCATTTCACTTATTGTTAATGCGTTTTTATTCGTACAGTTTTTGATGTGAGCTTGGATTGGTTTACGCTTAATATTACTATACTTGTCATCAATACGATGATTGAATAAATAAATGAACTATGCACATAAGAAGCTGGCTCCAAGTGTGTTTAATATAAAATGATTTTCGAATTTCTTCTGTGCTATCTGCAGACATGAGAACATTTTTTTGTTTTTATGTTTTCCATTGTTTATGCCGTGTTTCCCTCATAAGTGGATAATCTCTTCTCTATTCATTCTTATTTAAGCACGTCGCCACTATCTGTTACGCTGCCGCAATGCGCTGTTTACTTAAAAAACATTTAAATGCTACCACGATGCGGTATTTTCCTTTAAAAACATTTAAGTCCTGCCGGGATGCGGCATTTTCTTTTATAAACATTTGCGTGCTGCCAAGATGCGGTATTTTCTTTAAAAAAACATTTATATGCTACCACTTTTGGTATTTTTTTAAAAGTATTTGTTTGCTACCACCTTTAGTTTTTCATTAATAAAGCGACCGCCAAGATGCTCTTTCCGGGCATTTTTGGATGCTCTTTCAAATTTTGAGGATGCTTTAAGATGCTTTTTCAATTTTCCCAAAAACTGGACTTCAATTAAGTAGAAAAGTCGAATATATTTTCACTTTAGACTATAATAACACTAAATGTGTGTATACGTTTGGAAATTTTGAACTTGGAAACCAAAATTATTGAACGAAACTGTTGAAAATCCTCAAAAAGTGTCAAAATTTGCCTTTTTCTTACCGAAAATGGCATATTTTTGCGCATTTTCTCTCAGGATGCTCTTTGAACACGAAGATGCTCTTTGGATGCTCTTTCAATTTTGGATGCTTTTGGATGCTTTTTATGCTGTTTCGAAAAAATTAAATTACATATTTGGAATCGTCGTTCGACGAACCATTAGATTACCCAGCGACCACATATCCTACTTAAAGATGCTCTAGGATGCTTTTGGATGCTTTCTGGTCGCCTTATTCATTAATCAGCATTTAAATCCTGCTACCTTAGGTATTTTATTAAAAAGCACTTAAATGCCGCAATTTTTGGTATTTTCTTAATAAAATTTAAATGCTGCCACCTTGAGTATTTTATTCAAATTTCTTAAATGCTGCCACATCGGATATTTCATTTAAACATTTAAATTCTGCCACTTAATGCTGCATATCTAAACAAAACATTTATATGCTGCCAGATTTTGTTTACAGTTACATGTTGCATACCATAATTACATATTTCTTTAACAGCAGTAAGACATTTGGAAGAATGTAAGCTACACTATATGGCAGCATGCAATGCATTTGCACCAAAAATAGTAACGGGCCCCACCTAGTTTTATTTCTTACAGCTTTTCTTCTGACCATGCTTACTATTCCATTCTTGACATACCCAAAACCAATTAGTTCAGCATTTTGTAAGATATCCGCATTTAGAACACATGCACACACATACTCCAGCTTGTCACTTAAATCATTTCTGCGCAGACAGGCTAAGAAACAAGTATTGTTTTTATTGCATGCACAGAATTTGTGACGTACAAAAATTAATTACTCGAAGCCATCAAATTGCATAAAACAAACGAAATATAAGTGAATATTTCAAGAAAAGAGTTTCCAAATACTCCGGTTTCAGTTTCCCGTATCATTTTTTATTGACACGAGGGAACATGGTGTCAATTATTTCATCGCAATTCTTTGCTGTGTTACTTCTTGTAACAATTGTCAGAGAACGCCGTAAGTTGCAAAAGCATTTAAAACAAATTTTATTATTGCACATTATCATAATCCCAAATGACAAACTAAACCCTGGCATATAACTCCAAAATACTAATGTTCACGTGTTCCGTTTATTTATTCTATTTTTTTTTAGAAAAATAGAACCTCTATCATGCTATACAGGCATGAGACAAGATTGTCCCGATGATGATACGTTACCTATTGACATGGTAAGGTATGTCATCACTGTTGCACGGTCGCATTAGCGAGTAAATACCATAAGCAATATGCCTTTGTTTGGCGATTTTTATACCATTGAAAGTGCTTGCATACTGAATGATAAAGCCGACGAACTCAAGATAGAGTCTATTTCATCATCATCCTCTTCCGTTGGGGAAAGCTCCAGCACTGAAGGAAGCTCAGAAGCTCAGAATCCTCCACCCAGAGGCTGGACAATCCCGGATTATGGTAATCGGATTGTGGGATTGGGATTACGGATTACAATCCGTAATCCCAATCCGGAGGTCAAT
>JAQGAP010001665.1:0-18641 GCA_034697805.1 Orchesella bifasciata
TTTTGCTAATATTGTAGCGGTAGGCCGACCCAATCTTTTTCCATATTATTCCTGTAGCAACTGCAAACAAGCTGATTAAAACCCACGTTGGAAAGTCAAATGCAGAGATATAGCCGATCAAGGAAAGAAAGCCAGGTTTAGCAACTGGTGCACATGTGATGAAATGAACATTGCCTGTGGGAGCTGAGAAGCTGATGAAAAAACTCGGAGTTGTAACACGCTCTTTTTCAAGGGTGGCTATTTTATCGAAATAAAGATTCATATCTCCAGTGGCAAGTGGAATAAGTGTGACGTTTGGGATGCTCACTTGCATTAATGCAAGATCAAGATTTCCTTCATTCGTACTCCTTCGTTGACCAAAATAGACGTATTTTTTTACAACTGGATTTACAATATTTAAAGACGGAAACGTCATAACGAAGCTGGGACAAATGGAACGAATTTTTTCCAAACGATCCCATTTTTTAACCAGCTCTACGCTTACATACTTCCGATCTATCAAAAATTTTCTTTCTGCTTTTAAGATCGCAATGGATTTAACGAAGTTTGACTTGTATCGTTGTTCGAAATACTTAAATGATATTTTCATAAATCTGAATAAATTGTTGTAGTCTTGACACAACGCCACTCTAAAGTAAAAGACGGTGAAAACTTTTTCTTTTAAAGAGTAAGTTAGAGGAAGGAAAAGTTTGGTTGGTAACGCCTGATTGGTTATTTTCGGTCTGGATTGATGCCAAAAGGCGTCTGCCAAATTAGACATATCTGCTGCCACTCTATCCATTACATCAATTGTTGTTTCTTTCACATGAATTAAAAAAGAAGATGATTTGTAGATTTCAATGGAAGGGAACCTTGCATTCGCGGTTCTGTAGTCTACCGCAGGGTTAAAGATTGACAAAGGACCCAAGTGCTGGAGGCGATATAAACTGCCGTAAGCCTTATTAACTACATCAATGTTGTCCCACCGCTGACAATTTTGAGGGGCGATGTTTATTAACGCGTAGCAATGTCGCTTTGGAGGTGGTGGCGCTCTAAAACGGAACCCTTGTTTGGGCGCAAGTAACATTGTTTTGCTGTCGCACATTATGTCATATTCATTTTTAGATTTTTTGACAACTTCATAAGTAAAAGATGAAATGATTGTTGGGAAGGAAAATGGTCGTAAATCAAACCGCTCTAGAGTAACGTTAGCCTGCAATAAAAATGTTCAGATTTAATTTTTGAGCCTTTTATATAGCGAGAACAAAAATGATAATTACAAGGAACTGCTAGAAATATTGGTATGCTACAGTCTCCTTACCTTTAACTTCACCAAATTAAATACAATGTTCACAGTGCAATTTTCAAATGCATTCAATCCTTTCTTAAAGTTGATCAGGTTTGTCCGCTCTGACTGGCTTTGATAAACCAATTGTAGTAGAAAAAATAGCCGCAACTGACTCATATTGTTGGATAAAGTACAGTAAGGAACTCCTTTAAAATACAGGATGTCAAAGCTTTCTACCATATATCCGTTGAATTTCTGTAAACGATAACGGTTCAGGAAGCACTACGTAAAAATTTGTTTAAAACTAGTTTAACTGCATTGCTGGGTTGATTTTGGACGTCGAAACAAATTGGTCCTTGTTTTTAGTTATATTTAACTCTTCTAGCAATCCATTATAAGGGTTCTTAAGGAAATCCTACTCTAAAGATTTAAGTGACCATGCATCAAGCCGAAAATAAATTCCGGTAATTTTCACGTTTACCATAACATTTTATTCGTGCAAAAGCTAGATATAGGCGGGGACGGCTCAACTTCACGCGAGTATGAGTGAGCATGTTTTGGTTATGAAAGCAAATTCCAGCACTGGCAACTAATTTCGGGCAAAGTTACAAAGTCACGTTACTTGTCATTTCTTGTTTAAGTGTCATAATCCTTTTTAGTGGTGCTTACGCTTAGGAAACACCTACTTCTATTACTCACCAGCTTAAGCAAACTAAATCCGAAAAAAAACTCAAAGACTTGTCACGTTGGCCGATCCGATTGGCTTTGAAAAAAACATTATGAATAGAAACCGTATCCGCAGCAGAGTCATACTGCTAGATTGGCAGAGCCAAGCCAACGATTTGAATCAGACTAAAAACTTATCCGAACGTGTCAGATATTTGAAGAATTTCAATGAGCAATAAATTGTTTTTGATCACTAAAAAGTTTTGAAACTACTTATTAACTCTTAGTTTAAAGCTACGTAGAACTGTAGCAATAAGACTACTCCCAGTTAAAAATGAAGTGAAAATTTTACCGTTTATGTGTAAAATGTTCACCTTTTCTGTGTAAAATCTGCAGCATTAAATCAGCAGGCACCAATCGAAAACTGAACTTGTGATACGTTGACTACCACATTTTATTTGTTCAAAACCCAAACTTGGGCGGCGACAGCTCAACCACACGCGAGTATACGCAAGCAAGTTTTGGTTTGAAAAGCCTAGGACATGCAACAATTTTCGGGCAAAGTTTCAAAGTCACGTTTTTTTCAAGCGCCATATTTGTAGATAGTAGCCTCCTTCTTTTATTTACAAGTTTAGGTCGACTAAAACGAATTCAAAACTTAACTCTGAGAATTGTCACGTTGACTATCACATTTTAGTCGCGCAAAAACCAAACTTGCCGGTGACGGCTCTACAATGCTTATATATTTTAGCAATACGTGGTTATGACAGACTATAACATGCAATGGTTTTCAAGCAAAGTTTCAAAGTCACGCCATCTAATCTACGTTGTCATTCGTAGCATTAAATCAACAAGCACCAAATCGAAACTAAACTCGAATCACGTTGACTACCACATTTTAATTGTTCAAAAACCTGACTTGGGCGGTGAGAGTTCAACTGCACGCGGGTATTCGCAACCATTTTTTGGTTATGGAAGTCCAGCACTGGCAACGAATTTCGTGCAAAGTTTTGTAGTCACGTTTTTTTTTCATTTCTTCGTCGAGAGCCGTTTTTGTTGAAAGTAGTTCTTATAGGAAGCCTCCTTCTTTTATTCACAAGTTTAAGCCAACTAAAACGAATGCGAAATTAAGCTTAGAGAATTGTCAGTCATATTTTATCCGTGCTAAAGCCAAACTTGGGCGGACTTTAACATGCAACGGTTTTCAAGTAAAGTTGCAAAGTCACGCCACTTTTCGTGTCATCGTGACGGGTCTTTTTGGTCGATTGCCACGTATTGGTAGAAAACTAGGCCAACCAATGTGACTGCCAAATATGCCAGGCCAAGGCTAACCAGAGAATTCTAATATCCTTTACGGCATTTGTTGAATTTTGTTGTAATTTCGTAGATTGGTTTGATAAAAAAAATTCTGAAAATGGCATTTCGTTCCTCTTTTAACATTCTAACCCACCCTGGGAATGGGTTCCCTGTGTTTTTTAACTAGTACGTGGCATTAAGGGAAACGAAAAACGACAGAACTTCGAAAGTTTTTCTTCCATTTTCAGGCTCCACTCACCTTATGAAAGATTGCATACATACTCATTTGTACTTGTGCAATTTACGCCCTGGTCGGGTTTTTCATGAAATAATTTGATGCCAGCTATCTTTGTTGGAGCGTAAAACTTACACAGTTTGGAAAGCTGATGAATATTTGCTATGAATTACATACGGAATTGAAAGAAACTTAGGGTTAAGTCCATTTAACAAATGTATGTATGTATGTATTTTGTGGGTCCCCGTGATCATATGTGCCTGCTCACACTCATATGTGCCTGCTCACACGATACACGAGTGTCGACTAATTCATTATTTAGGATCTTTGCGAAACTCACCCATTTTTATTATACCAGTAACCTTCCTATAGTGAAGGGAAACACTATAGGGAATAATGCAGTGTTATAGCCACCTCCCTCGTGGACAACAACTACACTATTACGTCCCCCGTACTAACAGAGAGCCAAGGACGATTAACAGAACGAGCCGGGAACACATTTTTGTTAAGAAATGTTTCCAGGAGGATTGAAAGCCCCTGACACATAGCAAGCAGCTCATTTAACAAATACAGCATTTTTAGTCAGCATACATCATCTATAGTCTACACATTTATTTTCTGGAGTAAAACGTCTTTAAAAAGTTTACTCACTTGTTTTTTTCAAATATTAACCACTTAAGAATTTGTAACATTTATTTGATTCCTTGTAACGGGCTCTGTAGGCAAGTAGGAGGCAATAACGATAATGGTGAAATTTGATTCATTGTTAGAATTTCTATAAAAATCCAATGTTGAAACCTACATTTAGCGTTTTTGCCGTTATTTAGAAATATCGCCTACTGCTATTGCTTGGAATATTCGATTGAACTGATTCTCTATCTATTGATACATGACTATCAACAAAGGTGACGAAACGAAAAATCACATGACTTCAAGTTATCCGCCCATTCCATGCTCTAATATGAAGGTTCCAAACGTCGGCTACTTTTATGACTATAGAGGTTACCCAGATACGCAAAATAAAGGCAGCAAAACAGACAAAAATTAACAAAATATAAAATAACCTGTGAAATATCACATTAAAATATGTGTTAAAAAATCCACCAAAATTTGTTTAACCTGCTTCCGGGAATTTTCATTGCAACTTGTGCTATAATACCAGCCATTTATTCACTAAAATAAATATAATAAAATATATTATATATATATTTCCGATGATATAGGTAAAATGGTTGATAACGTCTACCAATTTATACAACATTGGTAAACAATAAGGTTTTGCAACCGTTTTGATTGATTTTCCAAATCCTACCCGTCAACAAGTTACCCGACGCTCACAGAGTTTCGGTTTTGAGTTGGACAACGTGCAAAAAAGTTGGTAAAATTGTATTACGTTAAGCTGAAGCAAATTCGCCTGCTTGCCGAAAGCAGAAATACGTAAATATGCCAACTTTAACGCACTTTTTGCTTCTATTTTGATTTGATTGGAGATTTGTATTGTACATTTGAGTAGTTTTTATAGTAAAAGCGGTAAGTTATCATAGTTTAAAGTATATAGGTTTGCAATACTGTACTTACTAATGAATTTCGATTAAATTTATTATAGATGCGTCTTCGTTTTTAACTCGCCAAGGTGCTACACAACTGTCAAACTGTAATCTGCAAATTTGTGCACTTGTTTGTATTCCACATCCACATACTTTAAACTAATTTAAGTAGAAAAAAGATAAGTTGTATGTATATGTTGTATATGTCCTGGTGTGTGGTAAGTGTAGTTAAGTCATTTTGTAATTAATAATTAGAAATCATTTATATCGCATCGGAACTTCTCACGTACAACAACAAGGAACTAATTAGCACACAGGTGGCATGAAAACTGAAGGTTGAAGGAGTATGAAGGTTTGTTGCCGAATCGGACAGCCAATTTAGGTCCAAACGAATTTCAGGTAGGAAGCAAAAGGAACTCGGCACGAATCTGCTGTGAGCGTCGGGTATGCTGTTTATTCCAAAAAATAGACATTATATGCTGAAGAAATTACAATCTAGTTTAGACAAAGCAAATTGGTTCGCTGATGGAACAATTGTAAAATGGAATTAGTATTAACCATAATGTGTAATTTATTTTGTGGGTGATGAGAGGTTTCATTCCACCGGATGTTTTGACAGAATTTTCCGAATCCTATGGATTGCCAAGTTGCCTGATCCAACAACAAGTTAAGACGGACATATTATAAACTTGTGCGACGTGTGCTAGAGAATATATAACAAAAATGATTCGCCGTTTTCTTTGTAGTAAAAGTTCACCTCTTCATAAAGATACTCGTTCGTATTTGTTAATACAAGCTTTGCAGAAATCATAAGTCCACCGATCACCCTTTTTTGATTCCTCCGTGTGATGCTGCAGCATATATTAAGCAATATCCAAAAATTCAGGTTTATTACTGAAAATCTCGTTGCATTGCCACGTAGCATCAATTTTGCTGACTACACAAGATACTAAATATTACATAAGTTTCCGATTTTTAATCCACCTTTCTTGTAAAGGTGGGTCTCATTTAACCGCATACATGGAAAAACTACTATATTTTTCCAAATCACTTTTAGGGTCCAAGTAATAGTTGTTTAAAAAATACAATTTGCTGTTATTTTACGCCATCAGTTGCACAGATCGACTTCCTTATAATATATTTAAAAAATTCTGCAAATTTCTTCTGAAAGTTTGAGAAAAAAAGTATTTTATACAATATCATTTCCGTCTGAAATAGCGAAAGAAGAGAGAAAAAAATTAGAAACCTATTGCGTCGTCGCTTAAGACTATTTTTCACCGGATGTTTTTTAATTGGTTTTGGAAACCCGTCGAAAAAAAAAAACAAATTTTTGTTGACTACGTAACCCCCAAGCTTTTCATCTAATCCAAAAGAAAAACAGTCTGCTATACACGAAGCCAATAGTTTGAAGGCAATCACCAACTTTCTAATTAAAAATCCTGTCATTTAAAACTACATGACGAGTATAATACAATCTTCTCTCCCATCGTTTTCCTAATCGAGTTGTGCTGCTTTTTACGGCAAACCTGAGACTGAGCATACGTAGATTATTATCAATCCTATACGAACCAAATTTCTAACAATTTCTTTTAAACAAACCTTTATGTTCGCCATAGTAAGTTATGGCTCCTGCTAATTTATAATTTATACACATATTAATACACATAAACACTGGAATAATTATTAATTACATTCAGATTTATGCTCAAACAAATGATTTCTTGCCATTTAAATCATGAAATCCGTTTATTTACTAACGATATTCTTGTCTGCAACTTTACAAATTGTTTGTTCTCAGTGTTTATCAACTCTTATTCCTCACTTAAATACCCACTGGGAGAAATACGTAATATATTTCTTCAATTCCAGTGAAATTCCTTGTGCCCGATGCGTCGTTGCTGCCGAGTTTCATAAACATCCGAAACGGAACTGGACTGATGAGAGAATATAACAAATATTCCGATAGCTACAACGTCATTTTCAGTCCAATCGAGGACAGGTGGGAATGGGGTAGTTTGGGAGAGTCAGTTGCTGCTTTTGCTGAAACCGTTGTTCCTTCACGAACCATGTTTATTTTCGTTTGGGGAAACTTTCAACTTTAAAAAGATCAGAATTTCAACGACGAAATTTCACACGTGAATGGTATACTCGCAAGTTGGACTGAGAATCTCCAAATATTTCCAGCACTGAAGGCTATTCTCACATTGCCCCAAAACTTTGAGTGCGATCCGAATAAAACTTCAGTCACAATAGTTTGTCGTGGATACTGTTCATCTGCTCCTATTCATGCCACCACCTTTGGTAGGTTGTGGAGTCACACAAATATGTACACACTCCATCGATCGCTTTTTTGGAATGCAAATAAAAAAGAACTCCCTGCACTGGTTTATATGCGTGATGATTGGTTTGAGTTTCTACATAATGTGTCAAAAAACGACTGCCTAAACCCAAAAAATCGGATGGATTACAGATGTGAACATGAAATAATGACACTTTTCCTTTTGTCGGCAATACACAACATTTCCCTTACCATATATCAAAGCAATTCAGAAAATAAAAGAACCTTTGAGTATTCATATACATTTCAAGGTCCCGAATTAATCATGCCGAGGGTTGTATTTTCTAATGTAGATTTACATATAGTTTCCCGCATGCATTTTAACAGTTTCGACTCCAACACTGTCTTCTATTGCCGAAGAAGGAACGAGGAGAAAGAAAAGCTGATATACTTTTCAATGTGGTACGAACCCTTCAATTTAGATATATGGGTGGCAACGTTGAGTGTACTCGGTGTCGCATTCCTTTCTTGCTGCAGGCATCATCATCAAGCTGGGAAAATAGTTGAAGAATTTGTTGGATTTCTCGCGAGTATTTTCGGGGCATCGGTACATCCTCGCCATTTCATCGCGGTTTGTTCAATGGGATTTCTCATGACGCAGCTTTATTCGAATGGATTAACTAGCATTATTACAGTTACTCAAGCGCCCAAAGGACCGATTACCACCATCAAGGAATTCGTAGAGCAAGGATACAAGATGCTTTTTATGCAGTATTCTGTTACTCCTGAGGTTTTATTTGGGAAAGAATTCAATTCGCTTGGTACATCTGCAGAAGAGGCTTTTCACGTCACGGAAGATTACGTCGATAATGATGAATATGAAAAAACGGTGACAGAAAATGGTCTACATCTCGGAAAATTCTATCTTACATCAATATCTAAAATATATACACCTGTATTCCAGAATTCGATGAGGGAAAAAAATGGCAGATTTGATTGTTTCGAGCTTATTCAAACATTTAACAAGGGGTTGGTAAGTTGGCTAACTAAAACAGAAAATCAAATCTGGCTCAAAGACTCGATACAGAAAATCGTTGCATCTGGCCTATTCTACAAGTGGACCACTTGGCATTTCATGCTGGATAGCCGGTTGCACTACGATGATATTAGGGGAGATCCTGAGATGATTGAAATCACTAAAATTAGAGCAGTAATAATATTTTGGGGTGTTATGTTGACAGTTGCAATTGTAGTATTTTTAATTGAAATAGAGATTAGTCTTCGGAAAATCTGTAAGAAGTTCGGGAAGATACATATGCAACGGTGTTGCAAGGACATGTGGGGCACTATGTAAATACGTTTTTACTATAATCACCGATAAAAATAACTTTCTTTTTAGTAAGTATAAGCAGGTACCTAACCGACATTTAGTTTTTAAGATTTGTTGATCACGTTTGAATAGTTCATAACTTGCAAAAGAAATAAAGTTTAATACAACATTAAGTAATCAATTGATTGAATTGATCGAATCGCAATTTGATTTGAGTTTTAATAACGTTTCGGTTTTTGAAATCACAATGGGTATACTGAAGCTTTCAATATTGTAACGTGCAGGGTTTTAGGATAAGTGCCTGGATTTAACGGTAGTGATGATAACATTTTTCTGCTTCAAAATCAGAATGAAATTTCACAAGATCGGTTATGGACAAAATCGCAAAATTTTATATGTAGGCCTTCACATTTTAATTACTAACGCTTAAAAATTCAAAATTATATAATTTTGATGATCAAACAAAACCATTTAAAAAATAAAATAAACTCATGTTATGTACTATATAATGCTGAGTCAGTATTTTGAAAAGATATTTCCTTTTCATCAAGTTCAATTTATCTTTTTTTGGCATTTTATGTATCTTTGCATCCAACTAATATCGCATATAGCGGATATTTCAAATAGAATTTAGCTCATTCAAAAAAGTAGTAAATAATTGGCAACGAAAATGTAATAAATAAAATCAGTGTTATGAAGCATAAAGCATGTGTTACGTCATAAGAGGTATCCTTGTATTTCAAATGAATGACAGGTTGCGCAGGATTAGAGTTATGCCCCGTTACGTAACCTTGGGTCAGCCAGATAACTGGCAACAGGTTTGCAAAGCTTAGGCTTAAACTCGTCGTTCTCTCGTACCACACGTGACGATAAACTAGTCACTACTCCACTCCACTTCTGTTTCCGCACTCGAACTTCTTCTCAGAAGATTCTCCTCCGAAAGCAACAGAAATATTGCATAGCTCTTCACACTAATATTCTTTCTGACTGTCTATCTCACAGTCAACTATTTATTTTACGTTCACTCGAATGTAGTCACTCTCTCGTTAATTCTCAAAACAATAATTATAGCTACACGCCTTCTCCACAAGCTACACAATATTAAATTCAAAGGAAAATATATTTAACAGCTCATTCCGAGCTCAGGAAAAATAATATAATATTTTTCTTCTTACGGAGACTCCTATCCTTGCTATCTAAAGTGTATGGAAAGAATGTGAGTAAAGTGTACTATTTGTACACAAATCCCCTATCCTCTATATGAATACCTTCTACTCCAGCCATGTCTACATTTACCCCTGGCTTATATACCTCCCCTACTTGATAAAACTGCTAATAAATTTCAACTAAAGCGTACGAGTACTACTCGTTGACTAATTTTAGTATTATTCTCAACAGATTTAGAAGTAAAAATGAAAAGGAAACCAATCTACGACATTAGGACAAAATGCGACACAGGTTGTAATGCAGGTTAGCATTCCCTGGTTAGCCTTGGCCTAGCATATTTCGCAGTCACATTGGTTAACCTGATTTTCTATCATTATGCGGCATTCAACAAAGGTGACCACGCCACGACGAAATGAGAAATGGCGTGACGTTGCAACTTTGCTTCAAAATCGTTGCATGTTATAGTCTCAACTGTCATAACCACGTATTGCACACATATAGTTGAGCCGTCACCGCCCATGTCAGGTTTTTGCACGATAGGATAGTCCACGGGACAATTCTCATAGTTAAGTTTGAAATCGTTGTAGTCGACCTACACTTGTGAATAAAAGAAGCAGACTACTATCTACAAATATGGCACTTAAAAAAACGTGACTTTGGAACTTTGCCCGAAAAATGTTGCATGTCTTAGACTTTCCTAACCAAAACTTATACTCGCGTATACTCGCGTGTGGTTGAGCTGTCGCCGCCCCAGTTTGGTTTTTGAACAAATAAAATGTGGTAGTCAACGTGTCACAAGTTTAGTTTTCGTTTGGTACCTGCTGATTTAATGCTATAAATGACAAAGTAGCCTTTAAAAAAATTCTTTAACGTGTTGACAGATTTTACAAAGAAAAAGTAAAAAGTTTACACGTAAACGGCAAAATTTTCCCTTCATTTTTAACCGAGATTCAAATGCATTACAAATGGAACATATTTTAACGTTCTTTGATTTTTGATTGACAAAATTCAGGCATTTACATTTTGAATGTACAGAAAATTTAAAACTAAAATTGTTTTTGAAACACATTACGCCTCAAGTCATCCCATCAATACAGTTCTATGTTGCTTTGAACTAATAGGTAATAAATAAGTAGTTTCAAAATTTTTGGGTGATCAAAAACAATTTATTGCTCATTGAAATTCTTCGAATATTTGACACGTTCGGAAAAGTTATTAGTCTGATTCACATCCTTGTCTTGACTATAAATAATCTATCAGTATGACTCAATTGCGGATGCTGTTTGTACTAGTAATGGTTTATCAAAGCCAATCGGATCGGACAAATCTTCTCAACTTTAAGAAAGGGCTGGATACATTTAAAAATTGCACTGTGAACCTTGCATTTAACTTGGTGAAAATAAAAGTAAGAAGATTTGGGTGTAAAAATACCAGCAGTTATAACTTTACCTGGTAATTGCCATTTTTGTTAACTATTGTTGTGGTTGTGAACGCTGGTATGATCATATCATATAGTCAGTATCCCTTCATGTCAGTAAAATATTCTATGAATTTTAAAACGCGGTATTAATAAGTCCATTACGGCTTTGTTTTATAACAGCCATCCTTTCTTCCCACACTTTCGTTCATTTTCCGTTTTAATTTTCAATTTAATGTTAACGGGCCCATAGCTAGCATTATAATTTGAACGTTAAAAGGAGTGAGCAGGTGTGTTGATGCATCGTAAAATATTATTTGTTTTTGTTATGGGAAGAAAGTGGATTTTTTATGAATCATGTAATGGCATCGCGGTGAGTAAGTCCTTGTGTAGGCCTCTCCCTTGATGGCAATAAGCCGTTTCGTTCGCACTAAGCTCCATCATAAAAGGGTAACATGAATTAATTCCCCAGAGGTTGTTTTCCCGAAGACGCAGTAAGACCCTTTAAGGCAACTCTTCAAAATTCCAAGTGACTCTTGGTTTGGCATAAGGTTTGACTTGGCAAGGTGATATAAAACCTCAACAGGTATTCTCCTTTGTTCCATAATTAATTGGTTCATAAAACTTTTGGGTGAATAAGTCCTTATTCATAGGCATTTCCCTTGTTCCATTATTCTAATATGGTTCATAAAACTCTTGGGTAATGTAAGTCCCTTAGTTGGCATTTCCCATCATTGAGCATCGCAAAACTCAATGAGTGTTTTAATAATTTAATATTTATTTCCGCCAGAGGTTGATCCTCTCTGGGCGTTGATTTATTAGGATCATCATTATAACCAATCGGTTAGAATTTATTCTAACCTTCACGTTTCGTTGACTATAAATTCATTCTCAATTTAAGTGTTATACTCAATAGTTTTCATTCATTAAAAAATTATATCAATTAGAAATTATTCAAACAAGGCCTTCATTCAAAATTATTAAAATAGGAATTGTCTCAACTTCATTCAATTTCTTTTCTTCGATTCTGGATATTTTATCCGAATTTTATTTATTACTATTGATGTAATTAAGTTGCTTTAGTGAATTCTTTAAAGTAAATTGTAAGAAAAGATAGATAAAGTTACTTCCATCTTACGTTACTTGGTTCCTTCGTTTAAATACAATCAATATTATTTTAAACTTTTAGGATTATATTAAGGTAGTTAAATCCTAATTATTATAATTCTATAAAGTATCAACATCTTATCAAGCTCTGAAGAAACTTTATTTCAAATTGTAATTAGGTAACTAAGTTTTAGGTAGTTAATTAATAACATACACCAAAATTGATTGACAGAAAGTTGATTGCTTTTCTTCTTTGAGACATAGCCTGTTGCTCAAAATTTTAATTGGAATTGTTCCTATAATGATTACTTTTCGAAATAACTTGAATAGTGAGTTGTTTTCATAGTCAACTTTATGGTCATGCAAATGATCACAACTTCGCTACCCTTCATTTTCAATGCTAGCAACATTGAAAACTCTACGCTTCAAGCATTCATGCAATGCATGAATCAACTTTCAATCATAATGTTCTCATCCTAGCAAAATAAGGGCATGTGTTGATACCTAACTATTAATTTACATTTAAATTAATAATCCTAATTGGCATTATTATATTGATTTAATTGGATTTTTTTTGTTATCTTATTTTACATTGACTAATTCATGTCACAGTATTTCTTGACACAAATTCAAGAGGCAATAACAATTATAATTCAAAGTTTTTCAGACACACAGCCTTGCCAAACTGACCGGCTTCAAAAAGACCAACGCCCCTGTTATTTTCTTTGATTATTTGTTAATTATTATATTATATTCTTAGATTAAAAACAGGATTTCAGTTTGTAGGGATAAAGATCTCGCCATCGTTGCTGTCATCTATAACATCAGGCTTGATGCAGTGAAAAAGGATTGAAACAGTCAACACTAGTTTCATGTTCAACAAGCCATAACAACATCCTGAATCAACTTGTCAAAGTCATCTCAACCTAATAAATTAATGACATTTGCAATTGTTGTTGCTGGGCAAAATATGAATTCTTTAATTAAATTCATGATTTGGTAGCTCTCTACAATTCAACGGGTTCACAATATTATATACATGACTTGTTTTTAATTTCTTTTAGAAATTGCAGATTATTCTTGTATCCTGTTTTACAAATTTCCACCGTTCGTGACAACCCTGACTTGTTGTTTTCCTCACCACCGTTATTGTATGTTGGCAAGTGTGTAAGTAATTATAATGTAACAACTTTGCCTGAAGTATTGCTTATTTTCTCATAACATCCCGAGTGTGCAATTCTCAAATCCAACTTCGGAGTTCAAGAAAACCATATTAACATTTTTGAGTAGGTTGGAGGGTGAAGTACTCTTTAATAACTTTCAATTAACAGTCCTATTGCATTTATGCACGCATTCGTCGTTGTCGTCAGACACATCAAACATTAGACAGACATGACAAACCGGTTAAACTATTAAGTGTCTCCTTTCATGTAGAATTATGATTCTCATCTCATGCCTTCATGATTCTTCTTTTATCATGCCATGCATGTAGCATACAGAAGATTCGTAACGAACTCACAAATAGGTCATGCAAACCAAACAACCATCAATGCATAGCCTCAACATCTCATGGGTTTCATGTCGTGTCGTTTTTATGTCGTGCCATTGAACAAGTAACTAGTTCCTTAGCTAATCTAGTTCTCTTGCAACAATACACCTTCTTGCAGTTTATTATTTGGCATCTTCATGAGGCGTAATCTCACATCATACAACTGACAGGTGCATTTAGGATTCCTTCACTAAGTTCTTTCAATAATATCAAATATTAGATATCAGAATATATTAACGACAAGCAGCCTCATCCTATTGTCATTCAGGCTGCACCTTGCAATATAACAAACATCCTTTGCATATTATGCAATGCAAAAATACTTTTATCAATATTCAGCAAATAATATTAGCAACATTATTTGAGTTTTACTTTCATGATATTATCAGAATGAAATGTTAGAACATCAACATTTCCCATTCCCTATTCACTTCAGACTTGATATTCTGTCATATGAAAAATAGTTATCATTCATGTACCTCGTGGTACATTTTAAAATTATTTCAAAATTTAAAATGAATACAAATATATTATAAATATCATTTCCCTCTTTCAATAGAAATTAGTTGATATTTCATTGGATCTCTTTCAGTCTTTTATCTTAAGGTATAAATGAATTTAATTATAATGACTTTCGACACATTCCTATTCTGATTCTTATTGTTTCAGTCACTCTCATTTCAATAACTTCGAAAATTACATAATCTTGCAGACATGTCTTTCCTTCTTTTCAGTTGGTGATACAATTGTATTCCTTTTCTATCATTCTTTGACAACTCTTTGGACATGACTGTTTCAATGAAAATTATTCATTCTAAATCATTACTTAACTGAAACAGCATACGTTTCATGAAAAATATAGAACTTATTCATTACATCATATTATCATATTGCCCCTGATCAACAGGAAATTGAAGTCAACAGTTTATTGCTTCAATAATCTCTCATAAGGCCATAATAAGGATTGCTTTGCTAAATTGATTACTCTAACATTGTCATTTTTATTTTAGGTTCCTTCTTCAAAATCATATTAGAAAACACAAAATTATTATTTTGTATTGAGTAGAAGAACTCAGAACTTTATAAATTCTATTAAAAATTTAGCTCTCCTTTTATCAGAATATTAGAAATTATCAATCATTCAAATTAATTTAGATATGATAGTAATCATGAAAGATTTAATATCAACAACTTTTGAATTATCAATCACTTCGATTCGCAGGAATATTATTCTCTCTCTTCAGGTTACGAGGTATAGCTCAATTATTCAAGCTCTCAAGTCCATTCATTCCAGTTCAAAATTTACCCTTTATCCAATTCTTTTATTCAACTTAAAAATTTAAATAGTTGCAAGCCTCGTTGAAAATTCGATCGAAATTGAAAATTATGATGAGCTCGTTATTATATTATTCATTTCATGCTTCTATCAACATGAGTTAATTATTGTTACCAAATACAAAATCAGGTTATGCTTTTAATGAGTTCTGTTAAATTCTATCCAGAACCTCAAGAACTAAAAGAGTATAATATTGCGTTTGTTCCTTGGTATTCTTCGAAGGTTGATATTTCATTACCACTTCAAACATTTCAATTCCATCCTTATTCGTATTGTTTCAGAGTTTCTTCAGAATTCTTAAGTAATTCAATGACAATTTTCATTATTAAAAATTAGACTTTCTATAGTATATTATTCAACGGTCAACATTAAAATCTAATCTAATCTATTAAATTTCTGAAGTCTATTCCTTTCCAAATCACTCATTAAAAATTCGATTCTAGTATTATTAAATTCTATTATAATTAGATTCGTAATTGGTATTTTATAATTGAGAAGAACTTGCCGTTCATTTCTCATATAATGGGTTATTAAATCAAGATCATGAAAAGCTATGACAAGCATTGACTGGTCCATTATAATAATCCTTCTTACTTCAATCACCAGTGGTTGAAATAAATTCCAATAATCATTGAGATTTTATTCCATTGATCATTGCAATTAAAATAAAATTAAGAGTATAAAAATTAGATTATTAATGGGTATAGTTTGAGATCAAGACTTCTACAATATTTAAATTCTTTCTATAAATTATTATTTCCTTATTTCTATTCAAAATTATTATAGTTGAATTTCCTAATTCTCAGTTCATAGCTTTATTAAATCTTTTGATCAATCCATCGAGGTCAAATCAAAGTATTATTATAAAATATTGATAGACTTCCTCAATATGTGAATTAGGTATTTAATTCAAATTCTCCACATCAATGAGGTCGCTTTATTCAAAAATAATAATGGTAATAGGATAGAAATAAATGCATCCGGAATTCTCACTATTCGAATTCTTTTTCAACATTCCAAATAATATTATGATGAGTAATAGGTTTATCTTAATTATTTAATTCTTTTATTTCTCTAAATTTTGACATAAAATTATAGTAATTCTATTTTCTCTTCCAGTTCCATGAAAGGAACATCATTAGAATTTCGCGTTTTGACTTTATTCTTTATTCTTCCAATAGGTGAAATTATTGATAGGTAAAAGTATGGGAAGTTAGCTAAATAATTTAAATTCAGTTTAATTCGATTACGATTACGGTTATTCAAAATTAAGTAAAATTCCCTTGCAGTTAATCATATTATGTGCATACTATGATATTCCAAGTTTTGGTTTATTCTGACATATTATGTCATAAAATTAGTAGAGCCCTCAATTGGGTTTTTGTTTTATACAAATAAATTGGCGTTATAAATTACATCATTCAGTATTTCTCATCATATTTATTCACACATAACACTCCATCATAAATCACCGTACTTTAAATCTTGTCCAAAACACTATTACGAAGATTTAGGCTATATTTCTTTTTTTGCAGAATAATGCCACAATGAAGCGATTTGATTTACGACCATTTTCCTTCCCAACAATCATTTTATCTTATACTTATAAAGTTGTCACAGAAAAAGGTAATAAGAAGACTGTTCAGACATGTGGATGAAAATGGAACACCAAACTGCCACCTACATTTTGTTTTAGCCTTTTGCAATGTGTTGTACACAGTGAACGTCCAATAAGAAAACTTCATACACAGACGTGGCTTAATAACGAACAGTCATCCAGAGACTACCTGCTTGAGAAATTTAAAACAAATTCAGCACGAATCAGGTCTTCAGCTTAGCTGTTGGCAAAAGCTTGATGTTCCATTTTTGTACAGAACCTGAACAGTCTTCTTATTACCCTCATATGCGTTAAGCTGTCCAAAAATATTTCTGGGACTGTACAGTGAAATGCAACAGAAACTCAGTGTTACTTCCCCGCAATCAAGAGTTCCTTTTTAGAGCTCCACCGCCTCCCAAACAAAATTGCTACGCGCTAGTAAACATTGCACCGCCAAATTGCCAGAAGCGCTGGACAGATATTGACGCAGTTACTAAGGCGGACGGAAGGTTATACCGCCTCCAACATTTGGTACCTCTATCGTATTTCGACCCCGCCTTTGACTATAGAATTGGATATTCCCGATGCACTTCTCTTGATACATAGCAAAGCATCTTTTTTTTATTCATGTGAAAGAAACAAGAACTGATCGAATGGATAGAGCGGCAGTAGAAATGTCTAACTTGGCGGATGGTTTTAACCAGATGATCGCATTTGTGTTTCTCTCATTCATAAAATAATGTGAAAGCATTATAAGGTCATCACAAAATTCCGACAGAGCATTGTCACCTACAAATGTCTGAAGTATGACCTTTTGATTCGAGGCATCTACTCCAACTATACCATATCCTACACACACAAGATGTCCATCATTATCAACTACAGTCATTAAATCTACAATCATTTTATACGGAACACTAACAAGTTTATGGAAGTCGTTAAAGGTATATTGTTCTGTTAGTGGAAACGCCAGAGAATTGGAAACTACTACCTGACAATTGCTTCGATGTTTATCTATGGCGGAATTTGGGAACAGATTTCCACAAAAATGACAAACAGCCCTAGAATGTCTACTTCCATTGGACAAGAACTTAGATGCCTTCAACAAAGAAACGTAGTGCGACTATGTAGATTCTGAATACTTTTTTTGTTCCTCTTTTGGTAACTCGCATTTATCAAGCATTAGCAAATTGCGTGACGTAGACAAATGCAAGTCGTCATCCTCAAAGGATACACTGACTTGGATTATCCTCGATACGCCCACCCTGAAACGCTAACATTATTTAAAACTTCAAAATCGGAAATCCGTTCCAACTCGACGCTGCTTTCAAACGAGTCTATACTTAACAAATTATGCTTTCTTATATGCTCTATTATGTTCTTGTACACATTTGGATTGACCATGCGCAGTCTTAATTGCGACTTTTCAATTGGGGACATTGCGGAATAAACTAGTTCAGGTTTTGACGGTAGACGAAATAAATGAATAAACAACTGCGAAATACATGATAACAAAAAACAAGAATGTTTTGTTTGAATTGAAAAATGACATTTTCGTTTCCACAAATGCGGTGGGAGATCTATCAAAAGCAGAAGTAGGAGAGTATGCAGAGAGCATAAAATCCACAATCTTTATAGTTTCTACAGAAAAACCAGACTTGGTGTCTTGGAATAACGCTAAAATGTTTTTAATGAATGTCACTGCAGTTTGGACTATAGATTATGTAAACTTTTCGTGAGGCAGTCTTAAATGGGGAGACGAAAAATATCGCTCTACTATCTCCATTGTTTTCTGTGAGCGTAACGTTACAGTTAGTGTGAGTCTGAATCTTTGTGGTCCATCACTGCT
>JAQGAP010001666.1:0-18641 GCA_034697805.1 Orchesella bifasciata
AAATTATAGAATTAAATGTAGTGTCAGTGTTGTGACAAAGAATTGTAATTGTAAAGCCGTAGTGGTCCATTCTAATTCGTTTTAATAAAATCATTACCATAAAATCACATAAAAACTTCAAATTCAGAAATGTCTATAACTCGGAATCAAAATTATACAGCAAAAACACTCATACATATATTACATTGCTGTTGGAATCAGGAATGACGGTATTGCACCTCATGCATTTGTCGTATGTCTTTCCCTACTAGACATATTTTCCATTCATGATCATATTCCGTCCTGTGTTATACTTCCTGCTATCCATTTAAGCGTCGTATGAACCATTTCCGTTTAAGGCGAAATCGACATATATTTCAAGCTTGTACCATTTCTGTTGTCAGGACTATCAGAGTAATGTTGTTGTTCGGACAATACTTCTTCGCTAAATCTCTCCTTTTGCCTTCATACTGCTCAGAAGAAATAGCACAACATCATGTTTATTTGTTTGACGAAGTATGCGCTTTTTATTCATTTAAATTCTTTCTTTACAGCTCGCCCTGCACGTTTTTACCATAATATATGCTCAGTACTCACTCATCCTTTCACCTCATTCTGTTCAATTTACCTCATTTTTCGCTATAAATAAATAGACTTAAAAAATTGTACATTCATTAGTTATACAGGAGATAATAAGATAATAGTATAGTATGATAAGCTAATGAACAAGCTAAATTACAAAAGAAAAGTTTGCACCACTAATCCAATTAAGTTTAGCAGTAACAGTGGACAATTATACACGAAAAGTTTTTTTACGCTCGCACGTCCGCTTCTTTCTGTCCATTTCATTTCATCATCACAATTTCAGTTTTTCTTTTTGCATTATTATTTTTATCAGCTACATCGTAGAACTTGGAACAGGATCTCCATTTTATGAACAAAGTCAATCGTTTCACATTCACACGACAATCACATCACTCACTCGCTTACTAAATGTGAAATGACTTGAATAACTGTCCTTCCGGAAATCCACCCAAATAATCTTATCATCGTTATCGGTGTAAGCTTATTCTAGCTAACTAATGTAACTTAACGTAACACGCAGTAGAAGGTTAATTGATGATAAAATGGATTACAGCTTAATTTAATTTTTCTCTCATTTGGTAAACGTATTTAATTAAAAGTAGTCGCGTGAGACGATACGTGGACACAAAAATGAATTGAACACGTTTGACATTTCCACAAATACAATTTTTTATTCCCCTCTGCCCTCTGGTCAAGTTTACAGCGACCCAAACCAGAGGAGGAGGAGGACACCTGATCTGATACAATTATTTGTTACATTTTTCTAGCAATACGAATACATTTAATCATTAATAATTAATACAGCTAATACAAAAAAAGATTAATAGTTTAGGTTCATGTCACGTTTGAAGTTACGCACGATTCGATTTGATACGATAAGATACATTTCGCTCTTTAAATTGTTTCATTTTTTTATAAACTTTGTCACAACACAATCAATCAATTTTTTTTGGTTGAATTGAAGTTTATTGGTTGGTTGGTTGAGGTTGGCAAGTTCATTTTCCCTACAAAATGTGATATTTCTCAGTCTTGACATAAAAAATGACAGTTTTTGGATGATTTGATTGATTTACAGGGAACAGTAGTGTTTGATTGACCACGCTCTTTACTCTACAACTGACCTACTAATTAAGAAATTAACGTATCAACAGCGGGACTTTAAGCATGCAATGTATATCTATCTGCACAATAAAGATAGTAGTTGACAAAAAAACACCAAATTGGCATAAACTCGCTATCAGTTTCACTTTAAAGTAACTTCACTACACTTTTACAATGAGAATAAATCATGCTGTATATTTGAAAGACTAAATTGTCATAAGATATTCACTAGACAATTTTTGCTGATTTTTAATTTTGTTGGTGGGGAACCGCTGTAGTAGCAGTTAAGTCCGACGGCGGTGGAGAGCAGGTCAAACTGGATGTTGTAAACGACAAGAAGAAAGTTTCCACTTGATTTACCAGGTAAATTAGCTGAGTAGAGTTGAGTTAATAATTATTAGTAGCGTGGTCACAAACACTTTTTCAGTAGTGAAAATCTAAATATTGCTAATTCCTATGTCACTTATCCATCCGCTTTCGGTGGCGTGTACCATCCGTTCTTCTCATGAATTTGAACTAGCGACTTATATGACTGTTGAGCTCGGGCTAGACTATATTGTCCCTGTATTTAAACAACGAAAACACGAATGTAATTAAACAGTCAATGGGAGCAGTTCAGAGATTAAATTGTGTGATAAAATTGTTGATTGAGATAGAAAAATGGATTACTTACACTGCTTGCACTAACCTTATTTCCTCCGAATTGAATTCTGGCCTTTCCTTTAACGAACGTCGCAGCAATTTGCATGATGACTGCTTCAATAGTGTACGCCGAGCTCCATCCCTGCTTCGTGAGGAGTTCCATACAAATCGCACCCCCAAGCAGCACGTAGCCCCCACTCATCAGCGGATGTACTACTCGAACGAATGGTGGTTCGAATGGGTAGTTTTCCTGAAAAGAATCATGAAATATAATTCGAATTAGATCAACTACTTTCGATAAACTGGATTGAGGTTTGACGAAGGAGTTTTACTTTGAATAGCATGTTAAGTTCAATGAAATCTTTCCCCTCCCTCTCCTTGAGGGTCATCAGGTCAGCATAGAGTGGTGAGTCCTTATCCACCCCTTTCAGCTTAATTTTCCACTCGTAAAGGCTGTCGTTGATGAGGTCAATACTGTAAATTCCTTTCTTGAATGTGTCGCTTCTGTAAATGTCTCTCAGTTCTTTCATCAGTCGGTCTGAAGCTTGAACCGAGCCGGTGACAGTTCCTTGCAGGTAGTCTTGTCTCTGATTTGCCTTGAGTCGCTCTAGCGTAGCCAAGTGTTCTGAATCCAGACCCTCCTTCTCCTTATTCTTGTTTGCCGTCTCATCCTCTAGTTCCAGGTGGAGGTCCTCCTCTTCATCCTCTTCCTCGTTGTTATCCTCGTCATCATCGTCATCGTCGCAGTCCTCCTCAAAGTCGTAGTCAATGTCCATCTCAGCGTCGGATGAACCATTTCCGTTTGTCGACGCGGAGGCTGAACCGCTTGCGTTGGAGGTACTGTTTGAGGGGGAACCCAGCTTGGCGTCGCCGCTCCCCATGTCTAGGGCTAGACTGAGCTTTTCTAGCTCGGGCGTGGGCTCTGGAAGACCTTGGGCTTTGCATAGCGATCTAACTAGAATCCCTACTTGATTAATCACATGATTATCCAGACCCGTGGTGGAACTGAGCCGTTCCACTGCTCCTGTTATACTGCAGTCCTCAGAATCTGCGAACCAAACTGGAGGCATGTGCGGGTACGTTTCCTACAGAAAAAAAAACAAACCACAACTCTATTATTAGTTCCATTGTTATTCAGTTCAAAATACCTCATAGTTTTTGTTTAAAATGATCTAAAACGTACGGTGATATTTGCGGTGATGTCATGCTTCTTTCCACCTTTACAGACGAAGCGACAGGATAGCTCGTCAACGCTGGCAGAAACGACTTGAAATCGCTCGTGAGTTTTGTGAAAGACGCGCTCCACTGATCGAATCTCTTGCTTTAACGTGTTTAAGCAGGCCATTGTTAGACAGGTGTCGAATGACCTTGGAAAAGAATCCTAGGTCTATGACTAACTTGGTTTGATCGCTTGTCCTCTGCTTTCAAAATCTCATTAATATACACAAATGGATAGGAGGAAGGGACGGGTAGATATACCCTTGGATGTACGTTGTCAAACCTAAAACAATACAATTCACAACAATGATCAAATCTGCCTTTGAATCTATTTTTCATCACTACACTATGAGAACTGAACAATAAACAGTATCCTATTGGAAATCAAACTTCCAAACTTACCCCTTTCTAGATTCTCTGACAACTTTGAAAACGATAGGAGAAGCGTTCAATTGAACACAAGCACAAAGCACGATAGGCTGTTAACTGGAATTTAGGGACAGTGATCTGAAATGGCTGCAAGTAGAAAGCTGGAATCGCACCTCCACCGTCGAGTCAGGTCACAAGTAACTTATCAAATGGGAATGTATTTGGCCTGTCAACAGAATAAAAAAATCAACTATTAATAATTATTATTTTCAATCACCATTGTTACAGTACCAACAAATTATTGCTGCAAGTTAAATATGTTTCAACTCACTTTATACGAAGATTTAATTATGAAGCAAGGAGTAATCGATAGTGGATGTCGATGGTGACAACAGGAATGGAGGAAACAAGGCAAACATTATCGTCGAGGAGAGAGATTTGATTCGAAGGTCGCCAACTTCCGCATGCTCGAAAAATAGCAACGAAACAAAAATAAATCTTACTTCCTTATTCTGCCACCTAATTCGCTCCTGGTCTACAATGGACTGAAATGGAATCTGAAATGAACAATCGTAAACAAAGAAAATCTTACAACTCTAATTAATTATTAGTTACCATCAGCTGTCCCATAAAATAACAATGAATAGCTTCTTTCCCCGACTAAAATTCATCAACAATTAACATCTGATCGATCAAAACAAATAAAATTGGAAAGCCATTTCCTGATTGTTTACCTTTTCCTTTGGGAACCACGTTTCAACTCAAAACCCCCATTGCTTTCTCTTTTTTGCACCATAATTTAACCACTAAACTTCATTCTAATCCTTATTCCAAGCTGACTAACTGTTCAATTAACATGGAAAGAAAGAATGTGACAAATTAACTAATTAAAACTGAATAGTATGGACACCACACACAAAATTGATTGTTCTTTCTTGTTGGAATAGTGCGAAGAAGTAAGTAATCAGAGGGCAGAAATTGAAGTTGCTCGATTCGTTTTTCTACTTTTAGGGATACAAATAATACGATAGGATGATGATAATATGGACATGATGTTGATGATGATGTGATGGTCATACAATACATGGAATATATAGAAACACGATATGAAACGACACAAGAGAAAAGGACAGGTATTAAATTAAGCCCTGACTAGCCTCATGCTTGGTGTATTGTATATAGAGCTGATAGTCATATTTATTTTGGCCAAATGTGTAGATATCCCTAAGAACAGCTCCTTCTTTGTAAGAGTTCACAGTTAGAAACGCAACTCCCTATGTTTTTATTCCCAAGAAGAAGTGGAGAAGAAGTAGAAAAAAGTCAGCGACTGGTGGTTTACTTCTTCTTTTAGTGCTGCTACTACTGTTTAGTGCTTAATTTCAACTCATAACAAGGCACGTTGCTACGAGACGTCTGTTCATTAACGGTTTTTCAAAACTTTTGACAGTTTTTTACCTTATCACCAATGGTTGGGTAGTGGTTGATAAGATGGTGTTTTTATCATTGTTTTTAGTTAGGAGGATAGAAATAATTGGACCTTAATTTGATGAGAACTGTTTACGAAGGGATCCCTAGGCATTAGTTAAGAACTAACATTGGAGGTATAAGGAATTAAGGGTTTCTTTGTGTTTATAGCTGGTCGCTGTTCGCCCCTAATACCACTCCGTACTAGGTGGTTACACAAAGGGAAAAACGTTGTGGGATGGGAGTTTACAGTGTTTGGTGTCCTTTTAGCATGGAAGCAGTTGGAGAGAGTAAAATACGTCATGTCATGAAATGAACACAACACTAATACGGATAGGCTTGCCAGATTTCTGAACTCTGAAAGTAGTGAAAGTAGTACCATTTAGCTAAATATCATAAATTTTACGAAAAAGCAGGGTAAAAACACGATTTTTTTCAAATTTCAATGCTGAAAAGTAGTACCGTACTACTGAAAGTAGTACGTCTGGCAGCTATAAATACGGAAGGCTAAGGCGAGCCCTATCTATCTCACCCATTATGAATTTTTGTCGCATTGTTTAGGATTGGGAGTAAAAGTCTCAGTTTTCCCGTGGTTGTTTACGCGGCAATCCCAGTTCAAAATTAGCATCTACTGTTCTACTGCTATTATAACTGTGCATTTTGCTGTCTGATCTGATTCTCAATTCTGATTATGACAACTTCCGTTCTCCTTATTCTGCACATTCTATTCATTCTGCTTCAGTCACCTGTCAGCATGATCATGGTGATCTTTTGTAACGGGATTAGCATTTGATTGGAGGACAGAATTTGGAGCAGGAGCTGATGAAGCCAGATTTGACTCAATACTCAATTTAGTTAAGTTATTGCAAACAAAGTCACAAACGAGCGTCAGTATTACTCAAATTATTCTGTATTGTATGTAAATTAAGTGACGTCAGCCAGTCAAACGTGAATCGCTGACGAATCAATCGCGAAGTGCAAAAATTATCTTATCGGTTGAATGAATCAATGGGCTGTGCTTCCTAAACCCATATGTTTACAAACTGCAGACTGTATTTATACAACTCAAAGCAGAGGAACAAGATAAGCGGCTCTTATCAAGCGTTGGATTAACGTAAATACGAGGGACTGCGACCTTGAGTGAATCTCATTACGGATAAAGGCAAGTTTTATGATAGAAAACATTGGTTTTATATATTCATTCGTAATTATGATTTTGATTGATTCAAATGTTAATTAAACTTTTGGTTCATTTTTATTGCTTGCAGTGAGAGTAGTAGAGGTTCCAAGATGGTTACGACAAGAAGTCGAAGCCGCGTTGGTGACGACGTCGCTTCCAAGAATAATAATAATGAAAAAGGATCTTCACCAAGTTCATCCAAGTCAAAATCTATTTTGGGCGTCGCAGTATTCGCCTTGTTTATTGATCTCATTGGATTCACGATGATCTTGCCATTGTTTCCTTCCATTCTGGCGCATTACAAGAAGACGGACACTTCAGGGGCGTATGACGTTTTTGCACGCTTTGCGGCTGGCGTCGGAGAAATAGTTGGAGCTCCTAAGGAGTCGGACACAGTTTTAATGGGAGGGCTTCTCGGTTCCGGATTCTGTTTTTTGCAGTTCTTATCAGCACCCATTCTCGGAGCATATTCGGATGTTGTGGGACGGAAGAAAGTTCTTTTACTTTGCATGGTAAGTGCGATTGTAATACTTATCAGTCTTAAAGATGTAGAGAAGTAGCTTTTTATCGCCTTTGTCTTTTATTGTAGGCTCTGATCGCGGCGTCCCATCTCTTTTGGCTATTTGCCTCCACATTCGCCCTCTTCATCTTATCCCGTCTGATAAGTGGCCTGGCTCGAGCAAACGTCTCTCTCACGACCACCATCATTTGTGACGACCTGCCTTCAGAAGAACGTCCCAAAGGAATGGCATTTATTGGGATTGCATTTTCTTTCGGCTTCGTGATAGGCCCTGCAATCGGAGCATTCTTTCCCTGGAAATCTGGATCATTCCAAGAAGCTGCACTGGCATGTATGCTGCTTTCCCTGACCTCCCTACTTATCCTCTGGTGGAAACTGGAGGAAACCTTGTCCCCTTCTAACAGAGCACCCTCCTTCGCAGCAAAACTTGGAGACATTTCCCACTACGTACTTCCAAACCATCTCTTCGCCTTCAAGTCCGTTTCAGTTGGAAAGGAGTTGAGAGGCGTTGGTCTTGCGTACTTCCTCTACATCTTCATCTACAGTGGGCTCGAGTTCACCCTCACTTTCCTCACTGAGACAAGATTCGGATTTACAAGGGCGGAGCAAGGGAAAATGTTTGCTTGTTTGGGAATTCTCATGGCATTTTTGCAAGGGACGGTCACTCGACGTCTCAAACCGTGGATGGAACACTCTGCCGCCATGCTCGGAATGCTGTTCATGATCCCCGCTTTCATCATCTTGTCACTCGCCCAGGACGTTGGAATGTTTGCTGTTGGACTCTTTTGTTACTCCGTTGGCTCTGCCGTTTGTGGACCATCCTTGACGTCCATGATCGGAGGAAAGGTCCCTAGATTGAATGAGAGGGGGGTTGCGATTGGAATCTTCAGGAGTTTGGGAGCTCTTGCACGTGTGTTTGGACCACTGGTTGCTTCCTCAATATTTTGGCGCTATGGACCGCAAACTGCATATCTTGTTGGAGCTGGGTCCATTTTTCTTCCTTTGATTGTCCTGAAAGTGGTCGAAGGTGGAGCTACATCTGGGAAAGAAAAGAAAGCCTTGTAAATTCCAAAGCTTTTATCTGGATTGTGTTGAGATTTGGAGCAGGATTTGGAGTTTCTTTTCTAAATTGAGATTACTTTTCTTCATTTGTCGTTGGCATTTTGTACTTCTGCATTTTATTTTTCATAGTCATTCCAAAATGGTAATTGATGCATAATATTAGTATTAATGATATATATGATGAGATAAGTGCCTTGATACCCAAAAACAATCAAATTCTACCTTTCACGCGTATTCCACTAATATAGTTGTTGAGATAGTTAATTGATTTAACTGAAATGAAGGTTGTTGTTGTTACTTAAAAGATGTGCCTTGTAAGTTTTCCATAAAGAGATTTGTAGTAATAAGTTAAATGTAAGAAAAGAGCGACATAAAAAGTTATATTTCACTTCTCATTGTTTATGATAAGCTAAGCTTTGTTAAATTCTAATATGTATTATTCCTTTTGGTGCTGGCATTTATATTATTATAAATTTTTGTATAATTGTTGTGTTCGTTGAACCGTGCATAGCAATTACCAGTTATTTTTTTATTCCAAAGTTAACTATGTATTTATTATGCTTATTATTTATGCAAAAGAGTATTTATTCTTGTTATCTAATTTATTCTTTAAATTATAATAAAAATTATTACAGAAAAACGAGTTTGTGTTTTAACTGATTTTGAATCAACTCTTGATCAGCATATTTAGCATGCACGCAGAGTACAAATCATAGAGCAAACCGTTTGTTCATAATGCCCCGGGCTTGTCTCATAGGAAGCGGGATGAAACTAATTTTTCCTACCACTTTTTATCTGCACTAGACTTGCCAGCTAAGCTAGAGAGAAAACTAAAAGCACTTACATTTTGGGCTTTGAACATACATGTTTGTTGTTGTTTGACGCTGTCTCGCTCTTCGTTTCGTCAACTAAATATATTTATCATTTCCATTTTGGTGTTTAATTACAAATTAGCAAACTATCACTCGATGAGATATCGTCGTCGTCATCATTTCTGTTTGAATTATTTGGCTAGTGTTATGGATTTCAAAGTTAAAGAGGAAAACTGATCATATACTTTTAACTATTTGCCACGTAAGTTGTAAGAAAGATGAAAAAGTGAAGGCTGAATTGACATATGTTGTATGGGGAAGATAAAAGATATGGATAAGAAGAGAAAGGCGTTTTAATGGAGGAGCAGGAATGAATGATTAGTTAATAACTGTGATTGTTTTGATTTGGCTCCAGGTTTTGATTATTAATTGAGAGCAGCACACAAGATGTCCTACCAATTGTACCGCAACACAACGTTGGGCCACACACTTCAAGAGAGTTTGGACGAGCTGATCCAGTACAACCAGGTACCTGCTCCACTTGCCAACAAGATCCTTCTTCAGTTTGATAAGTCGATGAATAACGCCCTCTCCGCCAGGGTCAAGTCTCGCGTCACGTTTAAAGCTGACAAGTTGGACACCTACCGATTTTGCGACAACGTGTGGACCTTTCTCCTCAAAGACGTTGAGTTTAAGGACGTGCACGAAGTCGCCAGAGTACAAACTGTCAAGATCGTCGCTTGTGATGGAAAGGGAATGACCACCGGCCCCGGAGGACCTAATCCGTTGGGTGGTGGGGGCGGTGGTGTGCGTGATACTGCCTAAAATACAAAACATTCCAGTTCCTTTTTTGTTTTTCAGACTTTCTCTCTTTTCTTTTTTCTGTTGACCAGTGACTTTATAGTCTTTTAGTCAAAACTTGTTTGAGGTTTATTTCATTAGTGTAACAAATATGAGACGAGCAGCACGGTTCAAACTTGAAACTAACCCAAATCAGCGTAAAATCACACAGTTCTTCACTACGAGGACTCCGGCTGGAGCTCCTCCTCGGCCACAGCAACCGGTACCACCGCCTCCTCCACCATCAAGGAGAAGAACTCTTCAAAACGTGACGGCGGCTGCGAGAAACATTGCAAGCCCCTACAATAGTACAAATGCAAATAATAGCAATATTGACTCTGATGATGACATTCTTGAGGTGGTTGAAGTACCAAAGCCACCTCCCTCACCGAAGGAGTTGATAGTGATCAGTGACTCTGACCTGGAATCTGAAGAAGGAGGAGTAGTAGCCACTTCCAGTTCAGCTCAAACTAATCAAGTTGTTGGTGGTGGTGGTGGTGTACAAATACAAACAAATCACCGCCGGAGTGATAGCAGCTTATCTCTTGAGTCAGATGGGGAGATTTCTTCTCGGGTGAATTTAATGGTTGATCAAGTCGTCTGTAATGAGGGGAATGAGCTGCGAAATCAAAATGAAGCCAATAGTGAAGAACTTTTTTCGGACGAGATTATTGCACCAGCACCTCCTGTAGCTGGGCCTTCAACTATGGAGGACGTCATATTTGACAGCGGTTCTTCCTGTGGAGATGAGATCCTCTCTCAAATCGACATTGATGAGGTGGTTCGTCTGTCCCAAAGTTCCGTATCGGATATGGAGGAACCTCCTCAAAATGTGTCACCTTCACTCAAGGAAAATTCTCCACCTGGACAAACCACCACCCTAGCTCCTCCAAGATTAACTCCAAAAAAATCTGCCAAATCTCCGCTGAATAAGTTTTCCCCAATTCGTCATTTGAGGAAGCGTACAAGTTCTGAAGCATCTCTGGGTTCTCCTGGAAAACTGAAAAGTAGTATGAGTAGTTCTCTAATAACGAGGAGTCCTAAAAAGTCCCTACAATTTGGAAATGAAAGCGATGTTTCAATTCATCATGAGCCACCCCGTGTTCGCTATTACTTGAAAAATTTCATAAACATTTTAGATGAGGTGGTTCTGGATCAGTTTCACGCTTATTTGATCTCCTCAGAGGATCAGAAAGTGGTTCAGGGTTTCCGGGGGCTTTCTCTCGACGCTCAATCTCTTTATGTCCGTCTCTTCCAGCGGAAATGGAATTGGAAGCCGGTGGCCAAGATAAAATACAAAGAGCTCCCTCCCGACCTGAGTGGAGTGTGTGACGAGCTGGCCAAATCTGGCTTTCTCGAGCGAATGTCTGTAGATATACAGGGTCTCACTTTGGAAGAAGTTCTAGACACACTGGACCTTCCCAAAACGATGTCCCTCTCCAAGAAAATGATGATTAGTTGTACTGGTGGCAAGAAGACCAAGGAAGCTTGTAAGGAAGCACTACTCCACAAGGTAAAAAATCAGAAAACTCTAACTGGCCTTGGATCCACCGCACTTTTGAAAGCGTAAGATTAATTTTCAAAACACAAATTTGTCTCGATTTTTTTTTGGAATTTTGAATTGAATTTGTACCGTACCTTAAATATGTTTTACAGAGCTTTGAACGAACTGGGTCCCGCTTACAGAGTGACTGCCTCCTCCAAAAGCTTGTTTTCTCGTTTGTTTATCCTGTATTCTCCTCCAAAATATTGGGAGGTGGAAACGGACCAAGCATCCAACCAACTCCTCGTCATTCTTCTTAACAATATGGGACAGATGGAGTATCCCAGCTACAATATCAACAGAGCCACTCTCGTCTATCGTAATCGCGAGGAGCTCATAAGGTTTTTAATCTTTTTAAAGTTGACAAGTTTGTTATCGATCAACTTAAACTTCTTGCTTCATAAATAAATTTCCTTTGAAGGTTTCACTCGTCCTGGACTCTCCACACGAACCTCGTCGCGTTTTCCGAGTCAAAAGATTGGGAGAATGTGGTGAAAATCTCTGCTGAAGCAGTAACCTTGCTCCAGCGATTGCTACAAGATGAGGAGAATGTCACCTATGACGAAGGGCTTCCTACTTTCCTCCGGATTTACACGGCGGGTTCAGTTCTATGTCACACGTGTTGGTTGGGCGTCGAAGGTTTCCAAAAGCTGAAACAGTTTTCAAAGGCGAATGAGTTGATCCAGTTGCTCCTATCACAAACGACGTACCTCTTAAACTACAGGGGACGCTATTATGAACGTCTTGCTATCAACGGCACTCATCTCAAATATTCAAAGGAGGAGCAGAAACTCCTGTTGGAAAATGGATTGAAGGACCCCCACTTGAGGGATAATCACAAACTTATCTTATCCGCAAGACTGGAAAAACTGAGGGCGAGCATTATGCTGGAAGCTGCCAAGAAGCCGAAAAAGAAGAGCAAGGCTCCTGCAAAGAGAAAAGGGAGAGGCAGGGCCAGATCACGAGCAGCCAAGTATGAGGATGACGATGATGACTTCGTGTGCCCAGATGATGTGGAAACTCAGCTAATTGATCCTGATGAAGTTGAAGTGGAGGTGGTAGAGGAAGTGAAGCTATTTTCGCTTAAACACGAGATCCCAACTCGAACAATAACTGGTGAGAAAATGGACCGGGGACCAGGAAATATGGGAAAGGCAGTATTTATCAGTCATCAAGATTCCTCTGGCTCCAACCGGATCTCTTCCGTAGAGCAGCATGCGATAGACTTTTATATAAAGGAGGAGGGCTACACAGCTGGCATCCACGGGGAAGGAAGCACGGTTGCAACTCTGTACGGAATTCTATTTTGGGACATTATTTTTCATGACCAGCTGCCCGACTCTTTTCACACGCGCTACCAACCGTTTCCCCTCGACTTTCACTTTGATGACTTTTACGTGCGACGGCAAGAGTTGATTGAGGAGAAGCTTCAACTAATAAGACATGTGTTGAGCATGGAAGAGCTTTTAGGAGTTGTGGACCAGATTTGGGAGGAGCAGAAGAATAAGCTGAGCATCGTGAGCTGGACTCTCTTCGAGGACCCCTCTCCCTTGAAAAGCTTGATGAAAGCGATGGGCAAGGAAGCCATTGCGCATATATGTGAAAGACTTGCCAAAAACTTTCGATATGCTGCGAGTGGCTTTCCTGACCTCACTGTGTGGAATGATAAGGAGGGCAAGGTGCTTTTTGTCGAGGTCAAAGGACCCGGCGACTCACTCTCGCCGAAACAGCAGCTCTGGCTTGACTTTCTTATCGAAAAAGATATTCCTTGTCAAGTTTGTCATGTCAAAGGTTTGTAATTCAAATTCAACTTTCCCCATATTAAATGTGTTTCAGGTTTTCCTTTCATCCACTGAAGTTATAATTATAATTTGCATATTTTATTATCTTTTTTACAGCTGTCAGCAATAAAAGGATTCGAGTGTGAAATTTGGGGAATAACTGAGCTGGCAAGGGAATTTGAAATTTAAATGGTGGCAACTCATTCCACAATAAATATTTGTAACTATATCAACTGTCTACCTCTACCTGTTACATTATTATTAGTTGTTGTATTAACTTGTTCATTTTTCTGGACAGTGTAAATGTAATTCAACTGAAGGCCTAGTGCCCAGTTCCGTGCTCTCGCTCTCTACAACATTTTTACCTGTAATATTGACTTGTAGGTTTAAAAAAACTCGTGCTACTAAAAACTAAATATTTTTGAAAAATAAAAAACAACGATCTTGAACTAGAAATCGGATTGTGTTCCATGTCTGTACCCTTACCTCAATTTCTTCTAGAACAGATTGCGGCATTGAAAATGTATAGCTTTGCTTCAACGTCGTAAGTTGAACAAATTATGAATTGAAATCTATGCAATAAATTATTTCAAAGCAAAGTGCGTCGATGTGCATAATATACTCACTGGATAATTGCTACTATTATGCATGCAATGTTTTCATTTCCATTAAGAATTAAAAATGGTCCACCGATACATAATTTAATTTAACCTACGCTATACGCTAGTCCAGACTAAACTAAAATTCCACATAAATATAATCGAATGCGTGAACGATAATAAATTATGTATTTTTTTCCAGCAGTAAATACAGTACTTATACTTTTAAGCAAAACCTTGACATTTCAAAGAGACGGAAGACCATGCATTTGCATCCTTCGTCATAATATTATTCATTACATGAATGAGACACCCAAACAGTATAACCAACAAGACAACGGCAATGCATTATTCTCTTCCATCCCATAATGAATACCCATAGTTTATAATATACTTTAACTTTAAACCAGTAATGAATGGAAAAGCTTATGTTTGGCTTTCCGCATCAACTAGCTGGCATGGACGTCCCTTTTTAATTTGAATGGGACAAAATCTATTTAGTAACAACAAGGGCAGCAGTATGTTATGCCTATATGCATCCAAATTTTATTTCTACGTATTGCTCATTGCTCATATAGACATTTTTGCCTTTCTTCTGATGAAACCACAAGGCTTGTGGCACAAGCTTCCTATTTGAAATATGACTTGCAATATATGATTATGATTATCAAATATTAACTTTTACTAAGCAATTTTTTACTACGAAAACGTTTGATTAATTTGATGATAAATACAGCACTGACTCATACTATGTACTTTTACCCTTTCGATGATAACGTGACCTGATATGACTGATAAGTCTTTCTCTGTAAGGCTTTCAATATCACTATATACTAACAGCACGTGTTTTCCCGTTTCTTTGTCTTGAACTGAATATTTCGTGAAAGAAGACAGGACGATTTCTTTGTCCATTGTAAAACGAGTAAAAGACTCAACAAGCACAATTGTTGTTTGCTTGTATACTTTGATGGTGACAAGACCAAGCCAGGATTTCAAAATGTCTTAGGATGCAAAGAAAAAACTCTACAAGCACATCGCAATCAAATTAAAAATGAGATGATCGCGAAGAAGCGTGCAATGGAGCAAAAAATGGAAAACAACGTCCACGAGTAATCCACGACGATGCGGTCGTGAGATATTACATGCATAATATTATATTACCTAAAATCCTCTACATATATTTTAGTAAGCATAACCGTTGTGTAAAAAAGTGGAGTAAGTCATGAGTCATGAGTCATAAACTCCAAGTTTTTATGAGTTCGTGCGTGAGCATAATAATCCCTTGATGTTGGAGAATTATGAAGCACAATAATATCATGTTTCCAGCTTGCTATTATCATCATCAAATCAACCCAACTTTCAAATGCGGACTCAGACACTACGTTTCGCGACAATAATGTACATATAGAGACTATAGAGAACATATCCTTCTAAACTACTTTTAAAACCTGAAACTCCTTAACTCTTTCTTCTAGAGACAAAAAAACTGGCAAGTTTGGTTCGCCAGCTAATCAGTCACTTTCATTCATGTGCGAATTTAGAAAGAGTCAAAATAGAAAACGATATTGAACCATCGTGAGTGTGAACCTGACCCTCATCATGTAGCCATCATCTTAAATGGCCATGTATAAAATATTTAACACACGAGGAAATGTCAATAAAGATGGATGTGGACGTTTTCGTTGAGAGATTCAGACACGTAAGCTATGCAAAAGCTGCACTTTTCCGCAGTCTATTAATTCCATCATCAAAACCATTATCGTCATTGCTCCGTGCATTCAGTTTTCTCAACGGACACCATTTTCGTATCCAACATAGGAAATTCCGATTAGATTAAGCAAACGCGAAGCTTGGAATAGACAAAATATTGACATTTCATGCAGTTTTGTCACTCATGCAAATTCCACAAAGTGTATTTGCCTGTTTGCAGATAAAGAATGAAAATGGACACAATCTTTGGCAATTTATTTAGTCTGCTAGTCACCAAAATTAATATTTGTTGCTTGAACTGGCATATCATCCAAACTAACAAATTTAATCAGATTTTTTTCCTTTTACAAACTAGCTTCCCATATCACATGCAAAAGGACTGACTGACGACTCAGCAAGAATATCGCATTGAATGCTGAACGTGACTGTCGGAATGTAAAGTGCAAACAAGAATTTATTCTTCTGAAAAAAATCACACATCATATTACATGTATGCATAACATAACAGAGTCAATATTGAACTATCATAATGCCACAAACTATTGAGGCTTTCTTAGTAAGCTTTGTGCAAACTGTTGTGTTTTGTTTGAGTCACCTTCTATGTTGCTTCTTCTTACGTCTATCTTAGTTTTCCTCTAAAAGTAAGCTAACTGGGAGGAAATGTTGCGAGTTTTGTTAGCTCACTGCTCACTTTTAAAGCATAAGCGTGCTTGGTTAGGCTGGAAAAATAATTTCATTGATTTATCGCAGTATCAAAGGGCTGTCCATATTGCCCCAGTACGCAAGGGCAAGATTTTTTGTGAAACATTAACGCCTTAAATGTTTTTTACATTTCTTTCAATTTGTGTCAAAATGCCCCGAAGTTATGTAAAAAGCAAGTTCATCGCTTTGCCCCTTATTCATCCATTTAACTTATCGAATTGCTTTGTAAAAGGCGAAGCGAAGTAATAAGTTTGCAGTTGCAGGGCCCATGTTACATGCTGCTATTTAGTATTAGCACGTTATGAAGTCTAACTTGATGTGATTTGGTGGTGGTGATGTTTGTGGACATGGAATGGTAGTGCGGCGATGTGATGTTGATCTTTTAGAAGTGAAGAAGTATAGGATTTTTGTATACTTGATACTTTTACACTTGCATATAAAAATACCATCAAGTTTGCTACGGTCACGTTAGCATCGACACAGGCAGGGCTAGGGCTTCATGATTTTTGATGGGGTGCATGAGTAGTGCATGTTGTAGAGTTTTGGTTAGATTTGTATAATGTGTATGGAGCGGAGTAGTTTTGATGTAGTAAGCTCTGTTCTGAGTGTGTTCAGTGTTAGTTGCTTGCAGTCTCTCAACCAGAAAGGAAAGACAGAGGAGGAGACGAGCACAACAACGGCAAGCACAAGTTCTTAACAAACCCAAACCTCCTTTCCGTCTTCTTCTCATCATCTCTACAAACATTATATCAGCAGATCACCCTCAACTTAGCATATCGATATAGATCCCAATCAGAATAATGTGATCTGCAATGCTATTTTTTGAAACTTTGGCCACTGCAAAGATGGTCGTAGCGTAGAGTGGTGTGTGTCGTGCAGGCAGTTGGCAGTGCAACGAGTGCAGCATCCCAGATTTGTGTCAAGTGGTGACGAGTGACGAACAAAAGCAAAAGTAGTTTTATTTTTTACTCCGCTGCATAATTTTTTAAAGGGAAAAGGTGAGTCGACTTAAATGTGGACATTGTTGGAAATAAGTGTGTAATCACTCAATCTGTGCTTGAAATTGAATTAGTAGAGCAGTGCATAATAATTGGTGGGTACGATGCGATACAGATCCCATCCTTTTCCTTTCAGTCCTCCTCATTTTATTCGCATATTTGTCTTTTGCAAAAAAAAGGACCATCGCATATCGAGGCACTTGTTTTAATCTTATGCAAAGCATACTGGCCATGCATGTTATAGCAGAGTGAGTGTCCAATCTCAATCCAAACCAATCCACATTTAGCATTCAGTTTGCAATACGCAGTTGGAATGAGAAAGAAAAGGGACAGTAAACAAAAAATAGAGTTGTTCAGCTCAGTATATAGTTGCCCACAAAAACTAAAAACAATTGTTGGATGATGTGGTGCAAGCAAGGAGCCTACAAGGGGCCTACATACACAAACTACCTAACATCCCTTTTCGCATTATTATCTGGTTGTGTCGCATTTTAGATTCAGATGACGTCCTTTAAAAAACGCAATGCATTGCAAACCCTTACGCATTCTTCTAATGCACCATTAGCGAGCATTATCATAATATAAATGCAGTATGCAATGTTACCTCTGTCCCTTCACTACTTTCGCAACACAAAAGAATATAGAGCGTGCTCCGTTGGTTGTGCTTCACATCTCGTTAGCCAAAAATCTCAGCTAAAACTAAAATGCTCATTTCGGTTTAGTTAAGAGTCGTTTTAAACCTTAAACTGAGAGTCCACAATATGTTGAGTAGAAGGTTGTAGGACGAGATAAGACCACATTACTTTGAGCTAACGTAACCGAACAATCTATATGGTTGAGATGGTGGTGGAGTAGACGAGTTGCATTAAAACAAGAAAGATGAGAATGAGATGCAATAATTTTTTGGATGGCAATGTAAAATGCAAATGATTGAGCTCTCTAGGTTACTTGACTAGTCTTGTATCTCCTTCTTTTTGCGCTCTTCCCTCCTTCCATTGCATTACTGCACGCTTTAAAAAGAAGTTAAACCATCAAATCAAAGCCAAACGAATGTAAATGTACTCCGTTACAGCATAATATTATTCGCGTAACAAAACCAAGCCCTTCTCATCACATGTATCACATTTATACATTTTATTCAATTCATATAGCAGCGTTTAGTGTTTAGCAGTCCTTTTTTCTCATTTTACAAGGCAACTTAACTAACTACCAAGCTGCAATGAATGGGTGAGGGAATGAATGAAAAAATCAAATCAATGCGATTCCGATTCTTCTTGAGAACAAACAAACCACTACTCTTCATATGTATTCTTCTTACTCAAGAATCAACTTGTTTTTATGTTGGAGTGGAGGTTATCCCATAAATCCCATCTTGTTCATGCATTTATTAACAAACATCCTCATTTCTTTTAACGTTAGTAGTAAAATGTAAAATTTAATTTTGGCTTTGTATTACACAGGTTTCCCAGCTGATCCAGTGTTCCATTGGCGTGGAAAGGTGCGTTTCCAGCTGGGTCGTCCCTATTGATCCGTAGC
>JAQGAP010001667.1:0-18634 GCA_034697805.1 Orchesella bifasciata
TCAGATCAAAAAAATGCATTTTTTAATAATAAAGTTATATGGCGATGTGATGGCAATCACAATGATTGGATTGGTTTAGTTTTGTTCTGGGAGAGAAGCATCAAAGAGTACAGTTTTCATCTGATTCACTTGTCAACTGGCTTGGTGGTATGCTAGTAGATAAAGCACGTAGGACCAGACCAGCCAGTGCCAATGCCAATGCCAAGGGATGGCTGATATGATGGAATCTCGGTGTGTCTCTACACAGCTTCTTCTTCATCATCATGACGATGATGAGATGAAAGACCGGATTCTGATAGTGATTTTTCAACTTGAAAAATCTATCGACGACCTGAGCAAAGTTATTCTCTTCCCTGGCTTTGAGCCCGTGAAGAAAGACTCTGGCGCTGACTAACTGCTCACTCTATGATGATCCCTGTTATTTAACTCTTGTTTTCTAATTCCTGGTCGTCACCAACAACCACACCATCAGCCTCAGCATCAGAGTTGTCATGAGCATTCCTGGGCTCTGATGAGCCGAGAAAATTATCCCTTATCTCGTTACTCGAGGATCGATGGACTCACCACACCAAACCAAACCACTTGCAAGTTTCAAAAGAGGAAAAACCTCGTCTGTATCAAAATCAAAATCCATCCAATCCATACATTTTTTGTTCTTTCTCTCTCTCAACTTTAAAATGTCTGTAAATAGCCAAGATTAATGCGTGGTCTGCTCTCGTCTAGTCTCACTTTTGCTGCATATTCACAAAGATCCTTTCATCAACACAATATCTTGACGTATCTTCCGGTTGCCTCTTTTCGGGAGTGAGTAAGACGAAGGCAAAGCCAAATGAAGTGTTCCCTATATATTTTTTCTTGAAGTGGCTGCTCTTGCTCCTGCTGATGATCATGACGAGACAAAGTCCAAGTAACGAAACCTGTATGTGTGTGTGCATCAGCATTAACATCATCATGCATGAATGCATTTTAGTTTTTAGTGTTTAATGAAAAATCGTTTCTCAACTCACACCTTTTCTTTCTTTTTCGACGTCGTCCTCCTCTCTCTCATCCTGTAAAAAATGGGAAGACAATAGAACAAGTATTGTTTTGTTGGGTTACACATAACATCGGCCAAGTCATTATCATCCACTTGAATCGTTTCTCCGAACAGACTAAATATGTATGTTGGGCTCTCTTCTACCTCTTGTCTCGTCTCTTCTCTCCTTTTCTGTATTACACAACTTTTTAGATGAGATGAAGGGATCGGATCAAATAGAAAAATTGAATTGGGCTCTTTTTCTTCAATGCAATTCTTAGGAGCCAATGCTCAATGTATAGACACAGACATCGTCAATCCAATCCTACACAATTTTCATTAATAGAAGAGAAGTGCAGTTGTTGTGAGTTCAGAAATACGCATGATTATTTTCATCCCCGAAAATGACACAAGAAAGAATCAAGCGCAAAGGAAGGCGACTGGGGAAAATTGGTGGCGGCATCGGCCCCAAAACCAAGAGCTGTTCTCCTCCACTTAAGAGAAAAAGGGAAATTTTCCTCATCCGCTTTTCGGCCTCCCATGTAATAAATGGGTTGAAAACGCCGCTTTTGCTTACGGATGACGATGATCATGGTTTTCCTCTTTTGACTTTTCTTATTTTGTGTCTCTTTCCTCCATTCCTCGCAACTTGTCTCGGCCTACACCATCAACTTGAGTTGGTTGTGTAGTTGCCGAGGATCGCATCACATCAGCGCACCGGTATCACCATCTTGATCATCATTCCACATGATTTCTCATTTCAGGTTTCACATCTATCTCATCTCCTCACATTTTATGTCTCATCTCATAGATGCACACTGAAGGAGGAGGAGGATGGGAGATGGATGAGTTAAGTTGAGAAGTTGTAGTTTGCTCTGAGTTTGAATCAACTGGGAAAAAAAGGTGCTTGACTTTATTGCAAGAAGACAACGTTTTTAACAGACGTGATTTCAAAGAGAGAAAAAATGATGCTGCCTGCTCTTCCTTTTGGCTCTGGTTTGTACGCTAATGATGCATGCATGCAATCATGCAGTCGTGCAGTTTTTAATGGCTCTAAAATGCTTCTTGTCTCTTCTACTTGCTTTGCTCCCACACACACACACACTCAGAGTTCTGCCTCCATTTATACGTAGCTCGGAGAGAGTGGAGTCAAAGCAACAAATAAAAATATGGATGGACCGGTAAAATACATTTTTTGCTAGGGATTTTGATTGCGTAAGGTGGAAAAAATTGTGATGTGATGTGATTGCCATCCATCCTCTGCTTTTACTGGTGCTGCAATGCAGGTGTGCGTGGTGATCGGGGTAGAAAGCGTAATTATGTAGCTTTAAATGAGCAACTCACTTGTTCAACTAAAATTCTCTCCTCAAAAGAAATCACGACAAGATGTTGATGAAAGCCAGGGAGCACCTGTAACGTAACAAACAGGTATGCATCATCTCTTTGGGTACGGGCATCACCGTGAATTACAAATTCACATCCCATTTTTGTAGAGGCTCTGATACTGCAATATTATCCACATAATTCCATCATCACATCAGCTCCGCTCAGCGTTCCTGGTGTACAGTAAAGTGCATTATTTCAAAGTGCCTGTTATTACCTTGATGATCATAATGATGGAGAAGGAGGCTGATCATCATGATGAGGATTGAGAACTGAAGAGGCTCTCCGAGAGCAGAAGCAGCAAGCAACAGCATGATGATAAATATGATGACTAGGTTAGTTTGCTTTGATTGCAGTGAAGCACCAGCCTCTTGATTCGCCACTCCGGTTTGCAGTTCGTAGTTTGCAACCGAAAACCGGTGAAGTGACGAAGAGGATTGTAAATTGGAGGGGGATGGCTGTATAAAAATTCCTCTGAAACCTGTGAACAAGTTCTCTCCTTCTGTCCACTTCAATCTAGAGGAGGATGATGGTGATTGGGATGGGGATGCACTCAAGAGCCAACTCATAAACGGGGTGCCATTCTGATGATAAAAACTCATTTTCAAAACTGTGAATGAATTTTAAAATAATGCTGCAGCATTCAATTGAAGAGGAGTGCGAAACCATCACAACAAAACGGGAAAAAACTTATTGTTTATTGTGCTGCTTTCTAGTGTCCACCTTTCAACACAGACTATTCACTAGCCCAACGCATTCTCAAGTTTTTTCATGAATATTATGACTCTGATTGCTTTTTTACCAGTTTTATAGTAAAAATAACAGTTTCAATCGTGAACAGGAGGGTAGGGGCCAAATAGAGAGGAGAAACAATCTATATTTTATGCATATACATTGTATCGATCGATTAAACTGCAAACTGGGATAGTTGCATGTAAATCTGGTCATACCTAGCTAGTCTAGTCACGTCAAGATTTTATTTCAATCACTTTTGTGTAAAATGTTGGGAAAGAGTGACTATCTACATACAGCTAACATAACAGTAGCCGCACACTCACAACGATTCAAATCAAAACGCTCATGAGTTCTCGATATTACGAATTTCACGAGAAATTTTTAAAAAAATGTGAAAAATAATAATAATGAAGACATAGATGGTAATAATAATGGTGAGATGGTGATACACATTTCGGAAAAAGTTGATCCCCATTACAGAATTTGAATAACATTCTAGGAAACGATTGAGTGTAAAATATTCACGTAGTTTGTGTACCTCCTCTGCTTCAGCCGGGCTCCTCAAATCAAAAGACAAAGACGGGATTTTAAAAATAAAATACATTTTTTCAAAAGAAATCACCAAACCTCACCACACCACAAAGCAATTGTCCGTCGCCTAGCTCCATTGCTCAAGAATCTTAGTGATGATGATGCTCCGTCCGTTGAGAGAGAATATTATTATTATGCAAGAGTAACAAATGGAACAAAATATGTATCATCAAATGATAACATGTTATTTTATTGTGGTTTGGAATGTAAAAAAGCGCAACTATTAAATTTTCACAATGCACATCAACCAATGTAGGCAGTAGCTAGCTGGCCAGATTATTATTGAGTGTGATTGCATGCTGCATCGTCAATTGTTAGCGTCGTCATCATTATCATCATCATCTTGTGTTACTTTCTTCTTGTGAAGTTTTCCCTTTGTGTGCTCTGCTCTTAAGGTGGATAGATAGATATATATGTTTGTAAGCTCTGCTCTGCTCTGCTCTTATATTATGAAATTGAAGGAGGACTCAAGATGATGATATGGCTGAGATGATGATGATAATGATGTTGTTGTAGTTGTTGATGATGATTATAAGGGTAATTATTGCTGTCTGCAATTGTTGAGAGGTAAAAACGGGGAATCAGAGAGAGGAAAAAAAGTGATGAATGATCACTTGTAACTTGACGCTGATCTTGGAGAAGTAGTAGCAGCAGAAGTTTCTAGCTTTGAATCGGAGAAATGTATATAAATATCAATGATATTGAGTACAAACATGCATATTATTAAATGGGTTTAATATCGACTTCTGGTCACGTATAACAAACAAAGGTCACCTTCTTTCTACTCTTGTAAATTGAAGGATCGGATTGGATGAAACATTTTTGGCTTTCTTTCATAATACTCACTACTTTATTTTTCATAAATGGGGATAATTAAAGAGTATAAAATGTGGAGAAGATGTATGCATGTAACGCCCCTTCTTGTTTTGAAAGTTGTCCTCGGCTTAAGAACCGAAACATTGTATGCGAGGAATGATGGAATAAAGTGTGGATTTGGGGCAATGAAGGATAATTGACTGGCTAATTGGTGGAATACTACATTAGCATGAATTTAATGGAAGTTTACTGATGATGATGTTGATTAGAGTAGTCCGGAAGACAGGTTCTGTGTAGCGGGTCAAACTTGACATCAGGTGGACATTTAAATTTCTTCACCAACCCATCCTCACACCTGTGATACCCATAACGATCCTCTAAGTCTTCGTATGCTTTCCCGTCTTTTAAACAGAAGCCTGATAATAAAACAAAGACGTGATGATTTAAAAACAGTTTGTTGACAATCATTTTAGACACGTATTATACATATTATCCTTTTGATACCGTTACAGAATCCCAGTGTGTCTTTTGGAACACACCTTCCATTCCAGAAATCATAAGCGTATTCTTTTGGACAAGTGGTGACTTTTATCACTTTTTCATCGCTGCAAATATATAAAATGAAGCTTTGTAACAAAAAAAAAAGTAAAAGAAGATTGACCCTACAAAATAATATTTTCTATTTGAATGGACCTTACATCTGACAATCTCTCTCATTTCCACAATAATTGCAGGTAGGTGCTTTGGTGGGAGAACTCATGTTTGGAGAAGCCTGTGTCGTGGAGAAACGTTGAGAACGGAAACTATCTTTTCCACCATTTATAGGACGGGACGAGCTTGTGAATGGCTTTGAGTAGGAACTGTTTGTAGGTGCTTTGAGACCACTGTTCTTTTGGGAGTAAGACGGAGAATAGGATTTGCTAAATTTGGTAGGCTCTGAGCGAGTTGTTGAATATGAGTTGGTACGAGAAGTCTCCTTATATCGATTAGTATTAGAGTAATTTGAAGGGGTAGGAGTAGGACGGGGAAGATATTTTGAATCTGGTTTTTTCAATGTTACAGGTTGGGATGGAAGATAACCTTTAGAACTCCTTGAGTAAGAATAGTTGGAAGATGTCTGAGGCTGGGAATGGGAGTACTCTCTTAAGCGGTTTGTATCCGAGTTGTTTTGTGGTACATTTTGCGAACGGGGGTATTCTGAATCTTTCCACATTTTTGTGTCGGAATTGTCTGTTGTCACAAGAAGATCATGAGACGAGTCATCCAAATGCCTTGGTTCTGGATAGCCTGATGGTTTATGTTGAGTTGGTAAGTATTCCTTATGGTTGGAATCCGAATAGTCCTGTGCTGAATGTTGGGAAGGTCTAGAAGAATAGGAGTAATCGTTCGAATATTTTGAATCTGAGGGGTACGTTGGCACAGGTTGAGAAGCAGGGTATTCTCTAAAACGGGTTGAGTCGGGGTAATCTGATTTGGGAGGGGTGGAAGGAGAATTATCCTTGAAAGACTTTAATTGAGTTTCCTGAGGCGTTGAATGCGTATATTTTTCAACATTTTGTTCAGCATAATGTTGATAATATGGAGGTGGTTGTTTGTGGGGAGAGTCCAAGCTGGTTTTAGTTCCGTTCTTTTGGACAGGTTTTCCTGTCTTGTTCATAGCACCAAGCTGCCTTTCGCGTTGATGATAAAGGAGGATCTTGATAAGATCATCCTCCAATTCCGCCGATGATTCTCCATGACGCTTGGTAGATCTAGTGGCTTTCTTTCTATCATCGTCAATACTGGGAGGGGTTTTACCCAACCGCGTCTCTCCCTCGACAGTCGGACGATAGTGAACTACAGGCAGTTCAACGTTACGGTAGTCTCGGTCAACTCTCTTGTTTTCTGGCTCAGTATTTGTATCAGTAAGCTCAACACCTGAATTTTCCTTTTGAATCATCATTTTTGGAACGGAAAGTTCATCTGTTTCAGCATATGCTGGCATTTGATATATGGAGGCTTGAATCATTGGCATGTCTGCAGCACTCCCGTTTTGACTATTAGTTTCGTACTCCATTGGGGCGCTGTCTGATTCTCCGTTACATGCAGCTTGTGGAACATATTTTAACAGGGTTATAAAAACGTCTGAAAATGCAAGACTTATTCCAATTTAAAAATGCATGACGTATGTCTTCGGAATAATGAAAAATGTGTTGTAGGCGACTTACAGATAAAAATATTTTGCAAGTTGAAACTATTCATTGCCACGATTCTCCTCTCTAGTGCTGAAGTTGCTTATAACTGTATTTTAACTTACTGCAAAATATTATCTTAAAACTCGCCAAATTAATAGAGCCACTACAAAATTACACTTCATACTTTGCTAACAAATGTCAATGGTTTTATTCATTAAGGATTGAAACCTATTCACTCTATACCAAAGTTATACCAAAGATGTTGTTACTAACTATTGGTAGATACAATAGGGCCAGAAACCTTGAGAATTACATTATAACAAACATAGCGTTGAACTTAATATGTGGCTTATGCATGGGGATGCAAGTTGTGTATACAAAATATAATTCATTTGTTTGTATCCATTGTGTAACAACATATTTCACAATGTCTCCTTGATAATAATAACAGACCAAACTAACTTTGAATTTAACAAATATCCTTTTTGAATTCCTACTTATGTCTTATAACTTATCTGGCTAAAATGAATTTTGAAGAACATCTGTAAATGAGCGTTTGCTAATTGACATGTAATACATCCTCAGAAAGACTTACAACTACAATTTGTACAAAGATATATGATTTTAAACTGCGTTTTACTGCAAACTACAATTAACAAGTGGGATTTTTATAGATCGAGACAAATGATGTATATTTTTAACGTACTTTTGCGTGTACAAATTTAATTATAATTTTAGATAAATACACTTTCGGGTGCTTATAGGATCATTCTTATTACAATATTATTCAGATATGTACCAACACAATAGAATTTTTGCTTTGAAGAATTTTTTTTGGTGATGTAGGGCAGCAAAATGTTGAAGGTGAGATACACAAGAGGCTTAGAGACAGAATAAAACATTTTATAGTTCTCCCTAAATTTTTAGGAAAGCAGCACTGATTCTCAATCGCAATATAATTTGTTCAATATGAAGTTTTCTCAATCGAAGCTTTCATGTTGGACGAATACATATTACATGTTATACACATTTCAAGGTAAACTTATTTGGTAAAAAAGTGGAAGTTTCTAACAATATTGCAAGCATTAAAGGATAGATTTGACAGTGAGCAACGTATCTATTGGTGAATACACATATTATAATATAAGAAGATAGCAAAAATGCTTTATATACTAGGTACATGGTACATTATGTTACTTCCTGGTTAACACGTAATATTATAGCATCAAAATGAAAGTCCTACAAACTGATACATTCAATTTGAGTAATAAAAAAGCTGCAATCTGGATCATTATTAGGAGAAGTGAATCTGTATTGATTGCAGACAAATAGTTTGAACGGAGACACTTGTCATTTCCGAACCACGAGTTGTAATTTGTCCTTTATAAGTCTTTTAAACTGCTGCGCTGTGAGTCTTGCAATTCGTTTTAGCATGGGTGACAGATTACGCATCTAAATAAGAAAATAAAATCAACAACCATTTGTATTCGTGAATTATTTTAATTTTTGCCATAAATGAAAATTCATCAACAACGCGTTATGCATATATTTACTTATAACTTGCATATACTTACGCATTATGGTTTTGTTCCGGGTTGGTATTGCATTTCACGGGCATTGAATTCTGTCTGAACACTTGTTGCTTCAACTTGCAAATTCCTTGCATACCTTATATTGCAGGTACATACAACAAGATAGAAATGAAATATAAGAAATACAGAAATTATAGCCATACTATTCATTTGTATTCTAATAACTAGTTTAAAATGGTGATAACGTATAACTACCTTGAATATCATTTTAATATGATAAGCGATTCTCCTCCATCGTTCACCAAATTTAGGACGTAGTTCTTGTATGCAAACCGGAATTTATTTGGGCTTGCTCAATCTTGATGTTTCTCATTTGAGGAATCCTTCGGACGAATTTCCATCTCTGCCAGTAAACGTTCAGGTTATCAAGTGAACTTGCAGTTATGATGATGTTGAAAATAGGTCAGAATGTCAGAAGTAATCAGACGTCCAGGTTTCGTTCCTTCTGCCCATATCTTGGATTCCATTGACATATTTTGCATGAGAACGTTTTGCGAGTAGTGTTCCATTCTTCCTGTGCTCCTATTAACACAAAACAGAAGATTTCAATGACACAAATATATATTCAATGTGAAAACGTAAACCTTTGACAAACTTCAACCAAAACTATATTATGTAGATATGTACATAAAAATAGATATACTTACATCATACATCATAATGCTTTCGTCTAAACGATGGATGTTTTTCATTAAAAATCACAAAATTCACTGAAAAAATAAGAAATTGTTTCAGAACGATGTATATGCTTTGTACATTTGATCAAAAGCAAAAGGCGACTGACTATCAAAGTATTTTGAACCAGCTCCCGCACTCACTGTGATCTTTGTTGCATTATTGAGTAAAGAAGCAATGCTTAGCTCATAGAGTCACGAGCAGCATCAGAAGAAGTTTGCTTGTTTCAGTCATACAGAAGGAAACATTGGAAAAAGGCTGCCTGTTGCCAACAGCATACTAAACGTTGGGTATAAAATAGGTGTCATATCAATGCAAGCCTTTTGTGGAAACTAATTTTTCATCATGAAGAAATGCATTAATAACGGAACCCACAAACAAAGCACTTTTCATTGCATTTACATACAATTCATATGGCATGCATTAATGTAGAAATTTTAAGCATAACGTAATTTATTGCTCTTGATTTGCATAAAACGTATATTTACCAAATTTAGCCTTGATTACGTTACGTAGCTTTTCAGGTAGCTGCACTTCTCTAAGGAAGGGCATTATGCTGAATCGTCCAAATTCCTCGTTTTCCATATTCAAGGTTGCAAACCGACGACTTGGAGAAAACTGGAGACTATAAAAGTCTACATTTTGCAGAATAACGAGCATTTCAACTCTGTCGTGGTTAGATAAACAACCTCTTTGAATTAGGGTGAAACATTATTATCTGAGTATTTTCCTTGTTTCTGAGAGTTAAATTTCTGAATCCTGCTGTAAATTTTGCCAGTTACCGTTGACCAATAGATGGCTTCAAACCGTTCTCAGGGTCCGAATTTCAAGGACCTACAACTGGAAAGTATGAAGCCTCAGGTGGATAAAGGGAAATGTATCGTGTTAGCCAAATACTTGGACGATGATTCAACCCTACCACAAAATCCGGAACCCTCAACATCGGGGTGCAGTTCAGAGCAACTCACCGTTATAGGAAACTTCATTGGGAAAGCTCGCTTGGAATACTTTTCAGCAGTTTGGGACAAGAACGCCGACTGGTTGAGGGATCAGTTTCAAACATACTTTGAATCCCAGAAGAAAGGTAATAAAAATAACCAAATCTTAACATTTTCAATTGAGTATCATTTATCATTACAAATTAAATCTTGTTATTTGTGTATATTCTTTAAAAAAATAGAGCAACCGCGGCCCTTAACACTAAAAGACCTTCCCAAGGCAAATGTAGTTTACGCCGGAATGATCGAAACCGGAGTGGTAGTTTCCGCGAAGAATCCTTCAGAGTTTTACATCGTTTTGGAGAAAGCAAGCTACTATGGACTTGAGGAATCTGAGTGGAACAATGTTCTTCCAGGTATATGTTGTATTTAATACCATTCAAGACAAATGATTAGGTATTACTATCATATTTTGCCATTTTTTATTTGCAGAATTCCAGACCGGACCAGAAGCCTTTAGTGGGATTCAATCACTGCTCAACTTCTTCTACACCTCGTATGAAGCCCTAGGAATTGGCTCCAAGGACTCCTTTGGTCCTCCCGAGGTGGGTAGATTGGTGGCTGTCAAAATGGTACGGAAACCGACTGAAGACAGCGTTGACAAGGAGATGACCCTTTTCCAATTTCGGAGGGGAGTAGTGACATCAACCGGATTCGACTCAGAGAGCCAATCTACGCTATACACTGTGTACTTACTGGATTTTGGATGGGAGATCATCGTCTCAGATTACTTTTTACATCCGCTGCTCAAGCCATTTAATCTCATTCCCCCACTGGTCAGTATCTTGATAATGTTCATTAATTATGTATTATTATTCTTGGTCAAGAACAGCTTACAGCCTTGTAATTTTTTGTAGGCAGTTCGTTGCGGATTGTTTGGAATTTCCCCTGCTGGAGATCACTGGACAGGCATTCTATGCCGGTATTTCAAGATCAAGTTGCTTCAATGTGAGAAGGCAACTCTTTCCTTTGAGTTTTGCTCATTGTAAGTAACAAACAAATATGATAATTCTACACATTCGTATGAAACTGCAATACTATATTTAATGACTTTTCATGCATTTTCAGCGTCACGGAATCTATCAGCGTCTCTAATTTACCATCTACCCTGAGCTACCTTGTGAGCATAGATGTCCGAAGGTATAACCTCAAGACGGAGACCACCGAACAACTCTACAACTTTGCTGAAGGTTTGATTAAGAACAACTACGGAATTCCTTGGAATCTGACTCCCACTCGACCCAAAGTCATGGCTGGGACTACTATCGCGAAACTAGTGGAGAAAAATCGGCTTCCTAAAATTGAGCGAGTTGTTTTAACCCTCCGATTGGGGCTACTACTCACTCCGCATCATCCAAGACTGTACAATCCACTTCCTCAAACAGTTCTCAAGAGGGAGGTGGAACGACTGTTTCGCCTTAGGAGCCATGCCTTGTGTGATGTAAAGGGGATGGACAATCGCTTAATGATTTTATTGCCGGATGAGAACAACCGCTTGGGCAACCCGGCTTCCGTAACCATTTCGTATGATAAGACGTGTGCTATATTTGCCACTGGTGAGGAGATGGAGGAGACAGAAGAAGAAGAGAAAGCAGGTGAACAGGAGGAAGGAAAGAAAGACCAATAATTAGTAAATAGAGATAGGAAACATTGTGCAAAATATAATATTATTTTAAGGAAATCGTTCGTTGTTATGTATTTGTTCTTATGAATTATTTAATCATATTGTTATGTTAATAAATTGATTAAATTAGCACCATATTCAAGAAAAAACCTTTTGTAAACATTTATTGGCATTGTGTTTATTAGCCTAAACGTGTTTGTCTTCATCTGCACTAGATTCTTATGCACACTTCATAAAGTAAACGCCGGTGACACCGGCACGTTTCGTTTGTATGAAGCATCAATCAATTGTAGTCAGATTGCATTAGTTTCTATCAATCAATCGTGAGTTTTAGGAACATTGTGCATTGATAAAGAAGGATGTGTAATAGACATCAGCAATTCACCCTTATCTTGTTACACATTCATTACAGTTTTCATCCAACATTATCTAGGAACCTTATAAGGTGTTTACAACCACACGTTTCGTTTGTGCGACAACGTATCGTATCGTAAAGGCTACTTAAAATGAAGTAGAAATCAAAAGACGCTGGGAAAAACTGCGAGAGAGATGCAAGAAAAATTATTTTCCCATTCGCGTTACACATATACACTTGCGTACGTGTTTATTGAGCAGACATGCATAAAAGTTTAGTTTTGTTTGCGAGAATGTGAAGATAACATTATCGCACACGGATAAGCGTGATTTCATTACTTTTTACAAGCACCCATTCTTTTCGAATAATTACTCTCAGCGCAGCTCTTACAACTCAGAAGTAAACGGCAGCAAATTACACATTATAACCGGCTGCTTCATTAAATTAAGCATGTATGTGCACTCAAGTAACATTTTAGATGATTCTTCATATCGCTTATCAGTAGACTGGAAGGAGTGTTATGCAACTATTTAAATGGAGATACATATACACAGGAGCTTTTAATAAAATGTGGACAAACGTTATTTTAGTGATTATAAACATAATTAGAACGTTCCACTATTTTAGAGTCAAAACTCCTAACATTTTATATGTCTTTTATACTTTCCACGAATTCCAAACCTTGACTTGGTTCTTACAAAGTTCTAAGATAAGCAATGCAGAAGACCATCCATTTGGTACTCAGCTACCTTTTTGACTGATATCCAAATTGCTCCTTTATATGCTCAAAGCCATTTAAACATATGAAAAATAGACCAATACAAAGCAAACTATCGACGATGAAGTGTTATTACCGGTGGTGGCAAAAGCTAATACAACAGTAAAAATTAAAAAACCATGTCATAATAGGCCTTTTTGTCGTGTTTTGGATCGTTTGCTAATTAGCAGTTGCAGTTTTAAGTCTGGATAAATCAGTTTACCCCAAAATGTATTTGGGCAATGTACATGCATAGCACGTAGATGTATATACCAATGCTATTTCTCTTTACATCTAATCTGACTCCTTCCTGATACAGGATACTCCCAATCAGTTCAGTTCTGGCTGCCGAACCATCTTCGCAAAAAAAAGTACAACTGTGAGAATGCTGGCAATTTTGGCAATGACCATATATGGTAATAATATTATTCACGGTTTCCCATTCGACTGTGAAAGTGAAATCATGCCATTGGTTCAGTCAGTCATGGTTCATTATCATCAATGTTTTACTTAAGTGCATAGTTCTATTTTCATCTCCAGCTCATCAACTATAAAGTGTATATAACGGTTTTATATCAAAGATAAGGTGATGATGACATGGTGTGCAAACAAACAAATTTATTTTCTACACTCGATCAAATTAAAGCACATCAAGTAACCTCTCCCTATTAACTGAATTATGGAAGGCCATGAAATGTAAGGTGGAAGAAAACCACTGACCACATCGATAAGCAATTGTATGTTAATATGTTCATATTTAGTAATAAATATTGATGAACTACTGGAAATGTTGTATATTCAACTTCAAATTAATGAATCATCCGAGAAAATTCGCAGCACAGATGTGTAGTATGTAGTAAATTGATTTTCTTTCGCACAAGAATGTGAGTTACATGATTCCATTGAAGCGTTTATCATGAAGTGATGCTCTCATAAATTTTCTGGATTTTTATAACCCTGAATGAAATGACCAAATGTTGGCAAATAAGATAAGCAAGGCGTGTGCTCTCCGTTTCATCCTGTCTCATGACTGCGGTGAGATTTATGGAGCTGCATAAAACCCATTTGAAGGTTTTTCTCTGCCTCAGTCTGCTCACTCTTCTCCGACTTGTTGGTTTCCAACTGTGCTACTTTGTTTCTCTCTTCCTCCCGTAAAAACCACACCCTTCCAAAATGTGTGACGACGAAGTTGCCGCATTGGTCATTGACAATGGGTCTGGAATGTGCAAGGCAGGTTTCGCTGGGGATGATGCTCCACGAGCTGTCTTCCCCTCCATTGTGGGGCGCCCAAGACATCAGGTACGAGAAAAATATTTTTTTCGTGGCTTTTTCAGAAAATGGAAGTAAAAACTGTATAACTCATACAACAACTTATATTTGTAGGGCGTGATGGTCGGCATGGGCCAGAAGGACTCTTATGTTGGAGATGAAGCCCAATCCAAGCGTGGTATCTTGACCCTCAAGTACCCCATTGAGCATGGAGTCGTCACCAATTGGGTAAGTTAAATGAAACATGTTGACTTCAGCTTAAATGTAAAGATTTTAAGCTAAAGAAAATATATCTTTATAGGATGACATGGAGAAGATTTGGCATCATACTTTTTACAATGAACTCCGAGTTGCCCCAGAGGAACATCCCGTTCTCCTCACCGAGGCTCCATTGAATCCGAAGGCCAACAGGGAAAAGATGACCCAAATTATGTTTGAAACTTTCAACACCCCTGCGATGTACGTCAGCATCCAAGCTGTCCTTTCCCTCTACGCCTCTGGACGTACCACTGGTATCGTTCTCGACACCGGAGATGGTGTTTCCCATACTGTTCCCATTTACGAGGGATACGCCCTTCCCCACGCCATCCTCCGTTTGGACCTCGCTGGACGTGACCTTACTGACTACCTCATGAAGATCCTCACCGAAAGAGGCTATACCTTCACCACTACCGCCGAGAGGGAAATCGTCAGGGACATCAAGGAGAAGCTCTGCTACGTTGCGTTGGACTTTGACCAAGAAATGCAGACCGCCACGTCATCCTCCTCCTTGGAGAAATCCTATGAGCTTCCAGACGGCCAAGTCATCACCATCGGAAATGAGCGATTCCGCTGTCCAGAAGCCCTCTTCCAACCTTCCTTCTTGGGAATGGAAAATGCTGGCATTCATGAGACTACCTACAACTCCATAATGAGATGCGACTTGGACATTAGGAAGGATCTGTATGCCAACACCGTTCTTTCTGGAGGTACCTCCATGTACCCAGGCATTGCTGATAGGATGCAGAAGGAGATTACCAACTTGGCTCCAAGCACAATGAAAATCAAGATCATTGCTCCACCAGAACGGAAATACTCTGTATGGATCGGAGGATCTATCCTCGCTTCCTTGTCTACCTTCCAACAGATGTGGATTTCTAAGCAGGAGTATGATGAGTCAGGCCCTTCTATTGTGCACAGAAAGTGCTTCTAATTTAAAACAATGAGTATGAGCTCTGTCTATTCTATGCATTTATTCGAATAAAATTATTATCAATGTTGCGCTTCTTAAATTAAATATTATGCTGGTTCGACTTTAATTCGCATTGAAAGCATGAAATTATTACTATCATAAATGAAATTCAACTTCAAACATCAAGAATTGTGTGACTAGAAGATGTAACATCATCAAAGGACGATATTTTATTTAATCTTTCATAAACTTTACTCCGGACAAGTCTAGGGGTACACTAAATGCTTTAAACTCCAATTCTTCAACGGTCCACTTAAGTATATACTTGTTATTGCGGAAGATCTTTAAAGTCGTCTCTTCGTCAAGTCCATTGCGCTTTCCCTCTTCCACGACGTCTTCCACTGATAAGGTAAACAAAATATCAGGGGATTGGAAAAATATAACACTAGTGTTTCAACATTTATTACATTGATTAAATTAAGTGTCAACGTACCCAGACGAGGACTCATCCAATCCGGCTCCGCCCAAAGGAGTTCTTCCCGATTTGGTTGGCTGCTCAACTCTGCGAAGACGCAAAAAATTATTGGTTATTTTAGGATCCAGCTTGACATTCTAACTTACAATGTTTGGTCATTAAAAAGCTGTTTTAATGAGAAAACTTACCACTTTTACTACGCAGCATCGGGATCTCGGCCTGCCCATCCGGCGATACCTTACCAAATTCATCTAAAAATAAGAAACCAAAGTAGAAAACAGGTTAAACTTTTGTGTCAGGTGTAAATAGCAGGTACGCTTCAATTATGATCGGAATCACGATATATAATGTTTTCCATGACAAACTAATGTTTTTCTTACCTGACTGACTCCTGACTTCCTGACTCCTTGTTATGGGTGCCATTTCTCTCAGTTTATCCCCTGAAATTGTTCCAATCTCCTTATCAATTTTGTTGAGAAAATTTGACTGTCTAAATATAACTGATTTTGCTTTCTTCCTAAATCAATTCTATTGAACACCTTAAGAAATCATAGGAACAACAAACGCACATGGTATTCAGCTCAGCTGCTGTCACACGAGGGAGGAATCTTTCAGTCATCAGCACAAGAACAGCTTTTTGCACGGGAGGAATGCATAAAAAATACCATCGTTGCTTTTACTATGTACACAGGCATCTTCCCAGATTATGCGTGTTGATCTCTTTTTTACAAGGAAGCAAGAATACAAGAGACGGAAAGGACTCTGCACAATGATATGATTCTGATGATGATGTTGTATCCGTTGCCCTAATGCATATTTCTAGCTAAAAATGGATGATGGTGATAAAGTCATAATTTATGCACAACATAGCAGTATGTATTGCGAAATGGACTTATGTGAATGGTTCCCAATAGTATCCTTTTCAATATAAATTCATACAGTCGGACACCATGATTTTTCTCGAGATTGCTTTTGATTTTCTGATCACTTTTCTTTGCTGGTTGATATTTAGGCCTGCGAACATCTCGTTTCCAGGTGTAGTAATGGTTAAGGACGCTACCAAAGTTTTTGGTAGCAAATAGGGAAGCCAGAAGTTATTTGCGAATGAAGTAAAATGTCAAAGTGCTGAAATTACTGAGCAGACTGCAGCACTACTACTTTCCCTTCCCAAAACCGTCTCCTTCATAAAATAACGTTGGTTTTTTTAAAAGTTCAGTATCAACCAAGAGTTGTGATTACAGAGGTACATAACCCAATCGAAAAAATAATGTGGGGAATTCAAGCAGACACAATGGAATTCCGAACGCAGCCACTTCATCTTGTAGAAAGGAATCTTATGAAAAATGGGACGTCCAAACAAAACAAAAGAGCCAGAAAGCCTGTCTGAGTTTAGCGGATTGGATATTTACTTATTTTTTCAATCGTTCGGAAGCCTCTGCTGACACATTGCCCAAAGTGCAACATTGAACACTAGGAACATTTTGCTGGCAAACTTGGAGCTGGCTACTGAAGACGTTCCCGGAGACGCTTCTCAAATTGGAACTACATCCTTTGGAAGCTAACAGTTGGGATTCGAAAGCTAAAATAAATGTGAAACAGTTATCAGATTTGAAAACTCTGAGGCTCATTCTGCATTCTGCGAATCATTCATAATGGAGCTCGATAATGTCTCAAGAAGAAACTGGAGCGCTTTCCATCACAAAGGAACTGGGAAACCGTAAAGCACTATTTAGATATGTCTCACGATTTTAAAACTCTGGTCGAGTTGACGCTGCCCTATATGACATCCTGGAAAAAACTGAAGTTGTAGCAGGTGTAGAGCTCACATGCTTTCTAAAGCTAACGCAGTTGTGCCTGGTCATTAATCTGTTTCACCGGTGGTCATAGGCCAAGCTTTTTGATCAACTGTTTCTATCCATGAAGATTGAAACGCTTCAGCTAGTCTACTATGGAAATAAAATTTAACGTGTTATAGTGGCTGCTATACATTTTATAACCCAACGGATTATTCCAGGAAGTACATACGTATTGAAGAAGCGTCAATAATGTATAATTTGGGGCATTGTGAGATGACACGTTGACAATCATCATCCGTTGGCTTCCTCTCATACAAAAAATTGCAAGGTTATTTTATTGATCGTATGACCTACTGACGCAAAATCCGCTGGTTTACTGCATTCTCGTAATAAAATGTGATTGCAATGATAAGCCCTCAGTTTCCATAGCTAAATCATACGTACTACAAAATGAACTTTACTGGTTGCATATCAAAAGTTACGTTTCGAATATGGACGAGTCTAACTGAACGATAATTGGTATAGGCAGGACATTTCTCTAACTCAATCAATGCAAATCCGGATGCCAAAGTGTGCTGAAGTGGGAGCGGTTTACGTGCGACCCTATAACTGAGCTGGCACATTGCTATATTATTCTATGTTCTACAAATTTTATAAAACTAAATTTTTATGAATATTATGCGTCTTAAACAAATACTTTATATTTCTTCGTCTCAATTTGCAGTATGTATACAATTATTTCAATCATTATAAATTTAAAGCCAAATTCAAGTCGCATGTAATTGATTACTTCTCAGTCATTTACTTATATTTTACAGATTACCGTACAACTGTCAAAGGAATGTCAATAAACATGAAACGTTTGATGAATAAACTGAAAAATAACATGATATTACACAGGAAATAAACTCCAATGAAAGTATCTATCAGACACCTGATTACATCAAATCTTCCACTTTTTTAGATTCTTCCTTTTCCGTTGGACTTCCCTCTTCTTGGTCAGATACACAACACGACCCTCCTCATCGGATCCCTTCCAGTTATAGTAAAACACTAACACGTCGCTCACACTCTTGTCAGCAAACTACAACGATAAAACAAAACCACTTATCAGCTGATCAAATTACTTAAATTAATTAAATATGAAGCTATGAATCACTTACTCCCGACTTTATTTTGTTGAAGCATTTCCCGTACACCATGAACAA